>BOPN01000356.1:167885-170385 GCA_017312705.2 Penaeus japonicus
TTACGAGGTGTTTACCCTCACGCCTGAATGAGTCTCGGCAAACAGAGACCAGACCACTTTTTTATTTTTTTTTCTCTCTCTCTTCCGCACAAGGAAGCTTTATTCTACGAATGTAAATTGACAGTCCGTGCTTTCCACGTGGGACTGTTTTTTTTTCCTTTTTTTTTCTTTTCTTTCTCCTTGTCGCTGATGGAAAAATTCGCTTTATTTTCTATTCAATAATTTCATCTCACCAAAGGCTGCCTCTTCCTGGAATTTCACAATTCACTGAACTCGGCCGACCAGTTCATCCATCAGCAAGTATGAGGAAAAAGTAACATTTCTCAGACATCCAGGACCAGTTTCGTTTTTAAAGTGGGGATGTACAAAAAGAGATCGGCTGTCAACGGTTAAAAAGAAAAGGAAAAAAGAGAAAGAGAGAGAGGCAAGGAAAGAGACAGAGAGTGAGAGAGAGTAAGAGAGAGAGAGGGAGAGAGAGAGAGAGAGAGAGAGAGAGAGAGAGAGAGAGAGAGAGAGAGAGAGAGAGAGAGAGAGAGAGAGAGAGAGAGAGAGAGAGAGAGAGAGAGAGAGAGAGAGAGAGAGAGAGAGAGAGAGAGAAGAGAAGAGAGAAGAAGAGAGAGAGAGAGAGAGAGAGAGAGAGAGAGAGAGAGAGAGAGAGAGAGAGAGAGAGAGAGAGAGAGAGAGAGAGAGAGAGAGAGAGAGAGAGAGAGAGAGAGAGAGAGAGAGAGAGAGAGAGAGAGAGAGAGAGAGAGAGAGAGAGAGAGAGAGAGAGAGAGAGAGAGAGAGAGAGAGAGAGAGAGAGAGAGAGAGAGAGAGAGAGAGAAACAGAAAGAGAGAGAGAGAGAGAAACAGAAAGAGAGAGAGAGAGAAACAGAAAGAGAGAAAGAGAGAGAGCGAGAGAGAGAGAGAGATAAATAAAGAAAGCAAGAGAGAGAGAGAGAGAGAGAATGATATACACATATGGGGGGAATCTCTTAAAAAAAGAAAAAATAAACAAAGAGAAGTGAAAAGGAAATTCAAGACGAAGATTCATAGGATTCTTCCCGTCGTCTGTACTCCGTCTCGAGCTGACAAAGATGTCATTTCTCTGTTGTTTCCTGTTTTAATTAAATCTATTTTTTTCCTCAGAAAGTCACTCATTAATCGCCTTGGGGTTCGGCGTAATTAGATAGTAATGACAAAGGCCTTTTTGTGTTCCCGAGGAGGTTTCTCCCGCTGCTCAGTTGGACCCGTCGCCGCTCGCTCGCTCGCTCGGGCGCCGCGCCCTCCCCCTCCTTCGCCCCCCCCCTCCTTCGCCCTCCCCCCTCCTTCGCCTTCTCCCCTCTCCTTCGCCCTCCCTCTCCCCTTCGCCCTCCCCCTCTCCTTCGCCCTTCCCCCCTCCCTTCGCCTTCCCCACTCCTTCCGCCTTCTCCCCACTCTCCATCGCCTCCTCTCCTTCGCCCCTCCCCTCTCCTTCGCCCACTTCCCCCTCCTTCCTTCCCCCTCCTTCGCCTTCTCCTCTCCTTCGCCCTCCCCTCCTTCTTATTCTCCTCTCCTTCGCCCTCCCCCCTCTCCTTCGCCCTCCCCCCTCTCCTTCGCCCTCCCCCCTCCTTCGCCTTCTCCCCTCTCCTTCGCCCTCCCCTCCTCCTTCGCCCTCCCCCCCTCCTTCGCCCTCCCCCTCCTTCGCCCTTCCCCCCTCTCCTTCGCCCTCCCCGCCTCGCTAACCCTTCCCCCCTCCTTCTTCCCCTCCCCCTCCTTCGCCCTCCCTCTCCTTCGCCTTCCTCCCCCTCTCCTTCCTTCCCCCTCCCTTCGCCCTCCCCCTCCTTCGCCCGCTTCCCCTCCTTCGCCCTCCCCCTCTCCTGCGCCTTCTCCCCCACTCTCCTTCGCCCTCCTCCCTCTCCTTCGCCCCCTCCTTCGCCCTCCCCCTCTCCTTCGCCCTCCCCTCTCCTTCGCCCTCCCCTCCTTCGCCCTTCCCCTCCTTCGCCCTCCCCTCTCTCCCTTCGCCCTCCCCCTCTCCCTTCGCCCTCCCCTCTTCTTCGCCCCCCCCTCCTTCGCCCTCCCCTCTTCTTCGCCCTCCCCCTCTCCTTCGCCCTCCCCCCCTTCGACCTCTTTATTTCGTCTTATCTCCTTTTTCCTCTCTCCTTCTCACCTTCTTCTTCTTTGTTTCTTCTTACCGTCTTCCTCCTCTCTCCCTCTTCTCGCCTTTTTTCCTTTTTCATTTAATCTTCTACGCCCATTCTTTTCAGATTTTTCGTTTCTCTTCTTCTTTTTCTTCTTCCTTTTTCTTTTAATTCTATTTCTTCTGCTTATTCTTCTCGACCTTCCTCGTCCTCTTCTTCTTCTTCTCGTCCTACTTCCTCTCCCTCTTTTTCCTCTGCTTCGTCTTCCTCCTCTTCTTCATCTTCCCCCTCCTCTTCCTCCTCCTTATAGACTCTCACACATTCGGCTTTGAAAGGCAGAGCATATATTTCGATTTTAGACTCGTTATCAAACACACATAATGCAACTTTATTAAAAGATG
>BOPN01000356.1:216505-221505 GCA_017312705.2 Penaeus japonicus
ATTTGTGACAAAGAAGCGACCTCTAAGCCATTGACCTTTGACCTGTGACCGCAGGGAGCATCGCCTCAGAATCCGGGGTCAATGAACTTTGATTAATCAAGAACGGTGCAGACGCCGGTACCTTCTTTTTCATTCATATATTAATTCATGTTGAGTGACGGTCTCTGTTTCTTGTCTGTTATGTGTTCTATTTTGATTATCTCTCTCTGTTACGGTGGGCATGGTTGTGTATATCTATATGCTTATAGACAGACATATATACGCTCATACACACACACACACACACACACACACACACACACACACACACACACACACACACACACACACACACACACACACACACACACATACACACACACACATATATATATATACATATATACATTTATATATAAATCAACACTCCCTAAACAACAAAAAATAACAATAATAATAATAAAATAACCAAAAGAAATGACAACAAAAGCCAACGCCATCTCTAGACTCCATCTCAAAATAAACACAAAAAAGAACTTCACAGTAAAAAAAAAAAAAAAAAAAAAAAAAAAAAAAACTTTCCCTTCAACTGGAAAGTCTTCTTCGCTTCTCATGACTGACTCGGAGGAACTGCTAATCCCATGGCAACGGCAGAGTCTGGCAACGAGTGATGGGAAAGGAAGGGAGGTATGTATGTATACTTGGATATATGTTTATGTATATGTGTGTGTGTGTGCATACATACATATATGTATACATACATACATACATACATTCATACATACATACATCTAATCACAAAATTCTCCCACTCCCACTCCCACTCCCAACTCCCACTCCCCCTCCCCTCCCAGTCCCCCTCCCCCACCCACTCCCACTCCCAACTCCCACTCCCCCTCCCCTCCCAGTCCCCCTCCCCCACCCACTCCCACTCCCAACTCCCACTCCCCCTCCCCCTCCCCCTCCCACTCCCACTCCCCCTCCCCCTCCCCCTCCCCCTCCCACTCCCACTCCCCCTCCCACTTCCCCTCCCCCTCCCTCTCCCACTCCCCCTCCCCCTCCCACTCCCCCTCCCCCTCCCACACCCAGTCCCCCTCCCCTTCTCACTCCCACTCTCACTCCCACTCCCTCTCCCTCTCCCTCTCCCACTCCCCCTCCCACACCCAGTCCCCCTCCCCCTCGCCCTCCCCCTCCCACTTCCACTCCCACTCCCACTTCCACTTCCACTCCCTCTCCCCCTCCCACTCCCACTCCCACTCCCATTCCCAAGAACTCACTCCCACTCCCGCCCCAGTCCCCCTCCTACACCCACTCCCCCTCCCCTCCCACTCTCCCCTCCCACACCCAGTCCCCTCCCCTTCTCACTCCCACCTCCCCTCCCTCCCCCCTCCCACTCCCCTCCTCCCCCTCCTCCTCCCCCCCTCCCACACCCCAGTCCCCCCTCCCCCCTCCCCTCCCCACTCCCCATTCCCTCCACCCTCCCCCCCCTCCCATTCCACTCCCCCTCCCACTCCCCCTCCCCCCCCTCCCACACCCACTCCCACTCCAACTCCCCTCCCACTCCCCCCTCCCCCTCCCACTCCTACTCCTCCTCCCCCTCCCCCCCCCCCCCCCCACCCCCTCCCCCCCCCCCCCCCCCCCCCCCCCCCCCCCCCCCCCCCCCTCCCACTCCCAACAACTCACTCCCACTCTACCTCCCCCACCCACACCCACTCCCACTCCCACTCCCACTCCCAACAACTCACTCACCCACTCCACAACTCCTTCAAGCCACGTCAAGCGCTTCACTACCCACTCTGGTTATGAGAGGTTTTAGGACTTTAGGTCTTGGGCAGATTTTTATGCTGATGGGGGGTGGGGGGTGGGGGGGAGGGGGAGAGTTTTTTTCTAGAGAGGAGGGGGGGGGTGTTTCGGCGAGGATAATGTCTTTTATGTGTCTGTTTGTTTTTATTCGTGTCTCAAAACTTCTCTCTCTTTCTCTCTCTCTCTCTCTCTCATTCTTTGTTTCTCGCGTTCTCTCACTCTCATATTTTTTCTCTCATTTTCTCATTCTCTCGTATTTTCTCTCTCTCTCTCTCTCTTTCATTCTCTATCTCTCATTCTCTCTCTCTCTCTCTCTATTTATCTATCTCTCTATCTTCCTTTCTCTCTCTCTCATTCTCTCTTTCAGTATCTCTATCTCTCTATCTCTCTCTCTATCTGTCTCTCATTCTCTCTCTCTCTTTATTTATCTCTCTCTCTCTTTCTTTCTCTCTCTCTCATTCTCTCTTTCTGTATTTCTATCTCTCTCTCTCTCATTCTTTCTCTCTTACTCTCTCTCTCTCTCTTTCTCTCTCTCTCTCTCTATCTATCTATCTATCTATCTATCTATCTCTCATTTTCTCTCTACCTCATTCTCTCACCCATTCTCTCTCTTTCTCTCTCTCTCTCTCTCTCTCTCTCTCTCTCTCTCTCTCTCTCTCTCTCTCTCTCTCTCTCTCTCTCTCTCTCTCTCTCTCTCTCTCTCTCTCTCTCTCTCTCTCTCTCTCTCTCTCTCTCTCTCTCTCTCTCTCTCTCTGCTAAAGAAGGAAAGTGCTACTTTCCAGTAATTTCTTCACCCTTTAAACTTTCCTTACCTACGTGATGGTAGCCCCCCCCCGCCTCCTGAACCCCCTTTTTCAGGGTAGAAACTATTTCACAGTTCCCTTGCTCGGAATCTACTATTAAATTGTAGTTGAGTGTTAGTGAAATTTAAGATTAAAACACTGTGAGATTGTTTTCTGGATTCGAAGTATGATAGGGTACGTGTCGAGTGAATATATATATATATATATATATATATATATATATATATATATATATATATATATATATATACATATATATATATATATATATATATATATATATATATATATATATATATATATATATATATATATATATATATATATATATATATATATATATATATATATATATATATATATATGTATGTATATATATATGTATATATATATATATATATATATATATATATATATATATATATATATACATATATATATAATATATATGTGTGTATATATATGTAAATACATACATGTGTGTGTGTTTATATACGCTCCGCTCCCCTTCTTCCTCTCTCCTTCCCGACTCAACAAGATTCAACTCTCTCCTTCCTGCGAGAGATGAGAGGAAGAAGAAGGGGAAGGCGAGAGCGGGAGAAGGGAACCTGAGGGGTATGGATGAACCCTCTCCCTTCCCTCCCCTCACCTTCCTCCCTCCCCTTCTTCCCTCTTTCCCTTTCTCTCCCTTTTCCCTCTTTCCCTTCCCCTCCCTTTTCGTTCCCTCCTCCTTCCCTCCTTTCCCTCTCCTACTTCCTCTCCCCTCCCTCTCCCTTCCCTCCCCTCCTTTCCCTCTTCTCCCTCTTCTCCTTTTCCCTCTCCTCCTCTCCCCTCCTATCCCTTTTCCTACACTCCTTCCCCCTCTCCTTTCCCTCCTCCTCTCTCGAGAGAGAGAAAGGGTGAGAGAAAGACAGAGAGATTAAGTGAGGGAAAGAGAATACTAACAAAAAAGAAATAATAAAATTGACCAAACTTTGATAAAGTTAGCCTCCGTTATTATCTGCAGTACATCTGTTGGTGAACAATTTCCAAAACTTTGAACATATTTTGGAGAATGGAAAAGTTTATTACAGTGTACACCATAAATTCAATCTGTGTATATATATATATGTCTGTGTGTGTGTGTGTGTGTGTGTGTGTGAGTGTGTGTGTGTGTGTGTGTGTGTGTGTGTATGTGTGTGTGTGTGTGTGTTTGTTTCTGTGTATGTCTGTACGTGTTTGTCTTTACATGTGTGTCTGTTTGTGTGCGTTTTTATTTGTATATTTATATGTGTATGTATATGCGTATGCGTGTGTCACTTTGTATGTATAAGTATGTGGTGGTGTTTTTGATGTATGTGTGTGAGTGTGGATTGAAAAGAGAGATGGATGAAGATAGATAGATAGATATAGAGATATAGAGAGATAGGGAGAGAGAAGAGAGAGAGAGAGAGAGAGAGAGAGAGAGAGAGAGAGAGAGAGACAGAGAGAGAGAGAGAGATGAATTAAGAGAGGGAAGGAGGGAGAGAAAGAGAGAGAGAAAGGGTGAGAGAAAGACAGAGAGATGAAGGGAGGGAAAAACTAAACTAAACTAAAAAGAAATAATGACCATAATGATAAACAGAAATACTTTCAAATTGACCAAACTTTGATAAAGTAAAAGCCTCCGTTATTATCTGCAGTACATCTGTTGGTGAACAATTTCCAAAACTTTGAACATATTTTGGAGAATGGAAAAGTTTATTACAGTGTACACCATAAATTCAATCTGTGTATATATATATGTCTGTGTGTGTGTGTCTGTGTGTGTGTGTGTGTGTATATGTGTGTGTATGTGTCTGTGTGTGTGTGTGTGTGTGTGTGTGTGTTTGTTTCTGTGTATGTCTGTCCGTGTTTGTCTTTACATGTGTGTCTGTTTGTGTGCGTTTTTATTTGTATATTTATATGTGTATGTATACGTGTGTGTGTGTGTGCCATTTTGTATGTCTTTTTATAGTTTATGTTCATTATGTTTCTTTCATCATTTATTTAATTCATGTCATTTCATTTCGGTTTTGATATTCTTTTAATTCTGTTATTCGTTATCATCGTGTTTATTACTGTTATTATTCTTATCATTGTTACTAGCATTTTTATCATCATTATTATTTTTTGTCATTATCATTAGTGTCATCATTATAATCTTTATCATTGCTTTTACCATAATTATTATCATTATCACTATCGTTATCATTGTCCTCATGTTGGTTATTAGTATCATTATTGTCATTATCGTTAGCATAAATATATCACTATTGTTGTCATTATCAACATTATAATTGTTCTCATTGCTTCTACTATCATTATTTTCATTATAAGAGAAAGAGAGGAGAGAGAGGGGAGCGAACTCTCCCATTTCATCACTGTTATCTCTATTATCATTTTTATCCTCATCAT
>BOPN01000356.1:254005-259005 GCA_017312705.2 Penaeus japonicus
AAGAGAGAGAGAGGGAGGGAGAGGGAGAGGGAGGGAGGAAGGCGAAGGAGATTTCGACGATGAAAAAGAGGAAGAAGAAGATTGGGAAGAGAGAGAGAGAGAGAGAGAGGGAGAGGGAGGGAGGAAGACGGAGGAGATTTCGACGATGGAAAAGAGGAAGAAGAAGAAGATGGGAAGAGAGAGAGAGAGAGGGAGGAAGGCGGAGGAAATTTCGACGATGGAAAAGAGGAAGAAGAAGATGGGGAAGAGAGAGAGAGAGAGAGAGAGAGAGAGAGAGAGAGAGAGGGAGGGAGGAAGGCGGAGGATATGTCGACGATGGAAAAGGGGAAGAAGAAGAAGATGGGAAGAGAGAGAGAGAGAGGGAGGAAGAAGGAGGATATGTCGACGATGAAAGAGGAAGAAGATGGAGAAGAGAGAGAGAGAGAGAGAGAGAGAGAGAGAGAGAGAGAGAGAGAGAGAGAGAGAGGAAGACGAAGGAAATTTCGACGATGAAAAAGAGGCTGAAGAAGATGGGAAGAGAAAGAGAGAGCGAGAGAAGAAGGAAGACGAAGGAAAGCAGATAAGTAGGATGTTCTGGAAATGATGCTTTTGCTTGTATGCTTGCATGAGGGACAGACTGCTTGCATGTTATGAATAGTGAAGGCATGAACGCGGTGCAAGCATTGCATGCATGAATGCTTGCAATTGTAGGAGACACTAAACAGAAAAAGTAAAATGTAAGGAAAAGAGAATGCTAGATATGTCTGGTATATGAAGAGTGAAAAAAAATATATATATATATAGATAGATAGATAGATAGATAGATAGAGAGAGAGAGAGAGAGAGAGAGAGAGAGAGAGAGAGAGAGAGAGAGAGAGAGAGAGAGAGAGAGAGAAATAAAGAGATAGAGAAAGAGAGAGAGAGAGGAAGAAAAGAAGCGAAAGACAGAGACAAACAAGCACAAAGAGGAACAGACAAACACAGAACTAAAAACCAACAAACAAACTATAACAAACAAACAAACAAACAAAGACAAAGACACAAACAAATAAAAAAAGACAAACCAACAACCAAACCAAACCAAACCAACCACAAACAAAAACAAAAACAAACAAAAACAAACAAACTAACTAACAAAAACAAAGACCCAAACAAATAAAGACAAACCAACAACCAAACCAAACCAACCACAAACTAAAACAAAAACAAACAAAAAAAACAAACAAAAAATCCATTAACCACATTGTAAAAGGAAGATTCCACAGATGATTAATGTAGTTTGCTTTAATCGAACATTGCATTAATTGCTAATAATAATAATCCTCCTTCCGGTAGCTAATCCTTCTCCACACTCTAATCGACTTAGGATTTAAGAGGATATTAATTGACTGGATCATTCTAGGTTGGTATAGGATGGTAAGGGTTAATCTCCCGTGATTAATCATAGGAGTGTGAATGTTATTGTTTTTGTTTTTTTTGTTTTTTTTTGTTTTTATCTTTGTCGTCATTGTTATTGGTATTGCTGTTATCTTCTTTTTTTGTTATTTTTGTTATTATTATTGTTGTTGTTATTACTGTTGTTGTCTTATCTATATTTTGTTATTTTTGTTATTATTATTGTTGTTTTTATTACTGTTGTTGTCATTGTTCGTGTTGTTTTTGTTTTAGTTATTATCGTGTCTACTGTCGTTATCATTATCATTATTATTGTTAGTATCATTATCATTCTTGTCGTTAATGTCATCTCTCTCTGCCTGTTTATCTATCTATCTATCTAACTATGTATCTCTATATCTCTCTTTCCCTCTGAATTTCAAGGAGTAACAAATGGCATTTGAATCTATCTATCTATCTATGTCTCCCCCCCTCCCCCTTCCTCTCTCTCTCTCTCTCTCTCTCTCTCTCTCTCTTTCTCTCTCTTTCTCTTTCTCTCTCTCTCTCCCTCTCTCGCTCTCTCTCTCACTCCCTATCTATATACCTTTCTCTTTCTAATGATCTATCTCTCTATCTATCCATCTATCTACCTATCTATCTATCTCTGTCTTTTTCTCTCTCCCTTCCTCCCTCCCTCCCTTCCTTCCTCTCTCTCTCCCTCTCCCTCCCTCCTTCCCTCAATCCCTCCCTCCCACCATCCCTCTCTCCATCACCTCCTTCCCTCCCTCCCACCGTCCTTCTCTCCCTAACATCTTCGCTCCCTCCCTCCTTCCCTTCCTTCCTCCTTCCCTTCCCCCACCATCCCTCCCCTTCCTTCCCTCACCATCCTTCTCTCCCTAACATCTTCCTTCCCTCCCTCCCCCTCCTTTCCTCCCTCCCACCTTCCCTTCCCCCCCTCCCTCCTTCCCTCCCTCCCTCCCTACCCCTCCTTCCCTCCCTCCCTCTATCTTCTCCCCTCTCCCTCCCACCATCCCACCTACCCTCCCTCCCTCCCACCATCCTTCCCTCCCTCCCCCATCTTCCCTCCCACCATCCCTCCTTCCCTCTCTCACTCCCACCCTCCCCTCCCTCCCTCCTCCTACCATCTTCCCTCCCCTCCCCCCCTCCCTCCTCCCTCCCTCCCCTCCCTCCCTCCCTCCCTCCCTCCCTCCCTCCCTCCCTCCCTCCCTCCCCTCTCTCCCTTCCTCCCTCCCTCCCCTCCCCACCTTCCCTTTTACAACAACCTCAGAGTGAGAGACTCGAAAACCCACTGTCAAACTTTGAATAAAAAAAAAGAAAAAAAAAAGAAAAAGGAAAAAAGTTTCGCGTATGTATAAGACCTTCGAACTTTTTTTTCCGTCAGTTCCGATTAAGCTTCCGAAGTCCTCTTGATTGCGTCATCCTGCAACTCAATCATGCAATCCGGTGTTGCATCTCAATCCCATGTGTCCGTTTCGCCATCCGCACTTGTTGAAAATGTGTTGTTGTCTCTTCTTCCTTTTTTTTTTTTTTTTTTTTTTTTTTTTTTTTTTTTTTTTTTTTTTCTCTTTTTTTTTTTTTTTGTTAAGAAGGATGAAGGGAGATTAGCAGACATGGAAGGTTTTGGAAAGGGTGTTTTCTGTTTTGTTTTGTTTTTCTCTCTCTCTCTGTCTTATCTCTCTCTCTCTTCTCTTTTCTCTCTCTCTTTTTCTTTCTCTCTCTCTCTTTCTCTCTCTCTCTCTCTCAACCTCCTCTCTCTTCTCTATTTTTCTCTCTCTCTCTCTTTCTTTATATCTCTCTTTCTCTCTCTCTTTCTCTGTCTCTCTCTCTCTCTCTCTCTCTCTCTCTCTCTCTCTCTCTCTCTTCATATAACCAAACATATCTAGCAGTGAAAGAGAGAGAGAGAGAGAGAGAGAGAGAGAGAGAGAGAGAGAGAGAGAGAAAGAAAGAAAGAAAGAAAGAAAAAAAAGAGAGAGAGAAAGAAAGAGAGAGAAAGAACGAAAAAAGAGAGAGAGAAAGAACAAAAAAAAAGAGAGAAAGAAAGATATCACATAACTATTAAGGCAATAACAGTTATAAACAAAAATCCTCCCTATTTTTAAAACCCAAATCTAGGACTTCTCTAGCTTCTCATCCCATGACGATTATGACGCGCCTGTGAAACGCCATGATTACGTGAATCTGAATCATGAGTGAAGTGTTATTATTCCTGACTGAATCTGTGTTTTTTTTTCTTTTTTCTTTTTTTTTTTCATTTTTTTTAATTCGCAAAATTCCTGCAGTTATTAGTATATTTTATATTATAAATTTTTCTTAAACTTCTTATTAAAGGTTTGATCAAGTTCTTATGAATAATACTCTACTAAACTACATTATTTTCTGCTGTTGCGTGTTTTTTATTCGCAAAATTCGTGCAGTTATTAGTATATCTTATATTATAAATATTTTCAAACTTCTTATTAAAGGTTTGATCAAGTTCTTATGAATAATACTCTACTGAATTACATTTCTGAATTACGTTATTTTATTATGATTTTGTACAATAATATTATAATAGAATCTGTTCTGTATTTAATCTGATATTACTGATTAAATACCTGTCATCTTTGTCTTCATGTCAATCATCAGAATCTATACCATGGGTGGTTGTTATGTGGTATTTTCAATGGTATATCTTGGTATAGTATGATATATGATAATGAGGACATATCCTTACGTAATGTTTGACAAGCTTTCATGCTTACAATATCTATCAGAGAGGCAAAACATGTACTAGATAGATATAATAATTATAATTATTTCATCTATGGCAGATCATTTGATTGCAATAATATAGCGTACATAAAAAAAATAATAATAATGATAAAAAAAAATAAAAAATAAAAAATAAGCAAAATAAAAAAATTGAATTAAATATAATCGTATTCAATCTCACATAAACTCAACACCATTCACCCCCACCCTTATAGAAATGGCAAGATGACTGAACTTTTTACAGGATTCCATCCCATTCTCTGCTCTTAGAAAGGAGTTGGATGGAACAAGTTGGAAATCCCTTTTTACAAACTTTCAAAATCACTATTGTGTTTACTGTTCATTTTGTTGTCGCTGTTACAGCTTTACGCCGAAACTTTACGCATCTCAGCATATTGAATTTAAAAGTTGTTTACATGAGAAGGAGAGGGTCTTTATGATTTGCGAGTGCTTTTGGAATCAGGGAATTTCGATTTACTTTTGTGTGTCTGGGGATTGAGTTTCATTGGATGCGAAAGGGAGAGAAAGAGAGAAAGAGGGAAAGAGAAAAAGGAGAGAGAGAGAGAGAGAGAGAGAGAGAGAGAGAGAGAGAGAGAGAGAGAGAGAGAGAGAGAGAGAGAGAGAGAGAGAGAGAGAGAGAGAAAGAGAGAAGTAGAGAGAAAGAGAGAGAGATAAATAGAGAGAGAGAGAAATGGGGAGAAAGGGAGAGAGAGAAGGGGGGGGGGGGAAGAGAGGAAGGGAGAGAGAGAGAGGGAAGGAAGGAGGGAAGGAGAGAGAGAGAGAGAGAGAGAGATAGGTGGACAGAGAGAGAGAGAGAGAGAGAGAGAGAGAGATAAATATATAGAGACAGACAGACAGACAGACAAACCAGCCAG
>BOPN01000356.1:269005-273393 GCA_017312705.2 Penaeus japonicus
CGTAAAAGAAAAAAAAAAAATCTGGATTTTCATTTTCAAAATATATTTTCTTTCAGTTACTTTCACTCTGTGTATGATAAGAACAACAATCATAATAATAACTATGATGATTATGATGATAATGAAAATAATTGTGATAATGTTGATGATGATGATGATGATGATAATGGTAATAATTGAAAATGTTAGTAGTAATGATGATGATAAAAATGATAATGATGATAAAGATAATGATGATAAAGATAATGATGATGATAATCATAATGATTCTTCTTCCTCTTCTTCTTCTTCTTCCTTTTCCTTTTCTTCTCCTTCTTCCTTTTCTTCTTCCTATTCTTCTTCTTCTAATCTTATTTTTTTTTCTTTCACATTTCCGGTATAGAGTAAAAGACTTATTGTGTTTGTGTTTATGTAAAATTTGAATTTCGCACAACAATGATATATATTTAGATATCTAAAGAATTGCATGGCCACGAAACAGATGGCTTTCATTACAGGTTTATATTAGAACATATTTAACTTTTTTTTTTGCCATACGACTGATCAATTATCTCTATGTTTGTATGTGTGTATCTCTCTCTCTCTCTTTCTCTCTACTCTCACTCACTCACTCTCTCTCTCTCGATCTCTCTCTCTTTCTCTCTATCTCTCACTCACTCACTCTCTCTCTCCTCTTCTCTCTCTCTCTTTCTCTCTCTATCTCTCACTCACTCACTCTCTCTCTCTCTCCTCTTCTCTCTCCCTCTCTCTCTCTCTTCTCTCTCTCTCTCTCTCTCTCTCTCTCTCTCTCTCTCTTCTCTCTCTCTCTCTCTCTCTCTCTCTCTCTCTCTCTATATATATATATATATATATATATATATATATATATATATATATATATATATATATATATATATGTATATATATATATATATATATATATATATATATATATATATATATATATATATGTGTGTGTGTGTGTGTGTGTGTGTGTGTGTGTGTGTGTGTGTGTGTGTGTGTGTGTGTGTGTGTGTGTGTGTTTGTGTGTGTGTGTGTGTGTGTGGTGTGTGTGTGTGTGTGTGTGTGTGTGTGTGTGTGTGTGTGTGTGTGGTGTTTGTGTGTGTGTGCGTGTGTGTCTGTGTGTGTGTGTCTGTGTGTGTGTGTGTGTCTGAGTGTGTGTGTCTGTGTGTGTGTGTCTGTGTGTGTGTGAGAGAGAGAGAGAGAGAGAGAGTGCATACATGTAATTACCCAAAAGGCCTTTGACAAGCAAGTCTAAAATTGGATTAATTTGAGGAGAATGAAACAGTAATAAAATTAATCTTTCATAAGAACATGATATATTGTTCCATATTTTGACATAAAAGGAGTGTAACTTTTAGAAAAAAAAGTAATTTGTTGTTAGATTAATGATTTTGTTCTTGACTTTAAATCACTTTTATGTGTTGCTTTAGAAATATTATATTTAATTACTCTTACTAATAAGAATGTTAGTGATAATAGTAACAAAACAAATTGATTCATTAATACCATTATCATTAATAACAACACTATCAAAACTGTTATCGTTATTATTACTAATATCATTATTCTCATCATCATAATTAACATAATCATTATTACTATTATCATTAAAGATAGTGTTGTTATTATCCTTATTAACAACAACACTATCATAATTGTTATCGTTATTATTACTAATATCATTATCATCATCATATACATAATCAACATAATCATCATCACTATCATCATTAAAGAGTATAATGATGATGATAATACTCAATAAATTGATGGCTCATGCAACAACATAACGTGCAAGGAACTGCCGCTATTGCATCCACTGACCTGACAGGACTCAAACTCAGGTCAGTAAGATTGACACTCCCGAATGCAACCATTGCACTCCACATAATAATCCTAATAACACAACGAACATTATATACAATGCAATTTTTTCCCTCCCCCCCCACACACAATGTATAAGTCATCTTAAATTACCTTTCTCTGAACTTCTCCTTCAACTTCAGGTTTTCATCTTCAAAGTTAAAAAGAGAAGAGGGTAAAAAAAAAAAAATAATAATAATAATAATAATAATAAAAATAAAAATAAAAAAATGGTTTAGTGATTGCAAAAGGATTGCGTTTCATTTGATTGAAAGGAGCGTGTGTAGTTTGGTCTTCTCTCTCGAAGACTTTTGTCAACATTGACTTCTGTTTTTGGAAAGTAGCTTGCACGCACGCACACACGCACACCCACACGTACACGTACACACACGTACACGTACACACACGCACACGTAGACACACGCACATATACATACACGTATGTTTCTTTTTTTTTCTTTTTTTTTTTGTGTGTGTATGTGTGCGTTTATGCGTGCGTGCGTGTGCGTGTTTGTGTGTGTGTCCATGCGCATGCGTGTGTGATAAACCTACACAAAACCATTATACCAAAACCACCCAAGAAGAAGAAGAAAAAAAAAGAAGAAAAGATAAAGAAAAAAAAAGAAAAAAAGAAGAAAATAAAAAGACACAGAAAAAGAAAAAAAAGAAGAAAAAAAATAAAAAGAAAAAGAAAAAAAAGAAAAGAAAAAATAAAAAGAAAAAAATAAAAAGAAAAAAAAGAAAAAAAAAGAAAAAAGAAAAAAAAAAGAAAAAAAGAGAGAGAGAGAAAAAAAAAAGTACATACATACATAACCCAAACCATCTCAAACCCACTGCCATACATACATAAGCAATCGCCTGCCATCTCGAACCTCGCATTCCGGAGGCAGCTAATAATGATCACGGTTTCCTTTCCGCCAACCCATCTGCAAGACATGTTGCGAGAGAAAAAAAAAAAAATAGACAAATCTCGCCAAATTCCAGTTATGTTGTGCAATGATCCTATGTGGTGGTGGGGGGGGGGCATTTCCGCCTGTATATTTATGAGGTGATTAGTTGAGAATGACATGGGGTATTTTGTGGGGGTATTATTAGGTTGATGTGTCTTTTAGTTTGGTCTTGTGACTTTTTTTTTTATAGATGGTTAATTGATTGAATTGTAGGTACTGTGTCTCTTGACTTTGGGTCGGAATGTTGGTTTATGTTTCGAATTAAAAATCTATGAATTTCTATACGTTCAGAGATACATAGGTACATGCAAACACACACACACACACACACACACACACACACACACACACACACACACACACACACACACTCTCTCTCTC
Organism: Penaeus japonicus; assembly: GCA_017312705.2. Classification (NCBI taxonomy): domain Eukaryota; kingdom Metazoa; phylum Arthropoda; class Malacostraca; order Decapoda; family Penaeidae; genus Penaeus; species Penaeus japonicus. Next base: position 272,203 of record BOPN01000356.1, read on the forward strand.
TCTCTCTTAGATACATGTGTGTGTGTATATATATATATATATATATATATATATATATATATATATATATATATATATATATAAATAGATAGATAGATAGATAGATAGATAGATAGATAGATAGATAGATAGATAGATAGATAGATAGATAGATAGATAGATAGATAGATAGATAGATAAATAAATAGATAGATATACATACATACATACATACATATATATATATATATATATATATATATATATATATATATATATATATATATATATATATATATATATATACACACACATATAAAAACACACAAAACTTTCCTTGCCAACCACAGACCCAAAGACCATCCATCCATTTCAGGAAAGATATTCACTTCCCTCGCCAAACCCCTTCCGTTCCACATGCATATGAAAGCAGGCAGCAAGAACAAGCAGAACCGCTGCATGTATTTGGTTACTGGAATATGTATCATTCTCGTTGAGTCAACACATTTGTCTTGGTAGATCAACCATGATAGACGACGTTCCACCTGGTTAAGAAAGCCGTCAGTCAGTGCCATCTAGTGGGGAAGCGAGAAAGTAGGTTTTCTCGTTTTCTATTGATGGGCGCGTTATATTTTCAGAGATGGAGTTGCTCGTCTTTTTTTTTTATATTTTGTTTTGGTTTTGTTGTTGTTTTTTCGGTTGTTTGGTTTCTTTGCTTTATTGTTATTGTATATTTCCTTCTGTTTATAGATTTTTTTAGATGTTTATTTCTTAATAAAGATACAAATTATTGTAGTAATGTATTTCCTAACATCAAGAAAATATTAACGTTTTCTTGGGATTAGAATGAGTTTTAAAGACAATTTTAGTTTGAAAAATAACGTGATTCTTACTCAGCGAAACTATTGCTTTGTAACCTTAAAAAAATAAGAAGAAATGAAAAGAAAAGGAGGTTGTTGTGGTGTATTTCCTGTAACAGTGGTCAAGCATTTTTTCTTTTTTAAATATTTTTGTTTTTGAAAGCATGGGTGCCAGTGTTATGTAAAGATTTAGAGAGAGAGAGAGAGAGAGAGAGAGACAGAGAGAGAGAGAGAGAGAGAGAGAGAGAGAGAGAGAGAGAGAGAGAGTGAGAGTGAGCGAGAGAGAGAGAGAGAGAGAAAGCGAGAGAGCGAGAGAGAGATAGATAGATAGATAGATAGATAGATAGATAGA
>BOPN01000356.1:310217-312717 GCA_017312705.2 Penaeus japonicus
ATACTGTTGTTGGTGGTGATGATGGTGATATTGACGATGGTGAAAGTGATTGTGATGGTGATGATTATGGTGATGGTGGAGATGGTGATGCTATTGAAAATGATGAGGAGGAGGAATATCTTGATGTTGATAATGATAATGATGATGATGATGATGATAACAATGATGGTAACGATGATAATGATAACATCAATAATAGATATAAATATAATAATGATGATAATTACAATAATACTACAAATGATGATGACAATATAATCATTATTACTATCATTATCATTAACTATTAGTATCATTATTATTATGATTATTATCATTATCATTTTTATCATTACAATTATCATTTACGTTATTGTCATTATCTTCGTTACCATCATTGTTATCACTATTAATATTCATATCATCATTTTCATTATTATCGTTGTGATAATTATCATCATTACTATCATCATCATTATTATTAACATTATCATTATCACCATCATTATTATTATTAACATTATCATCATTATTATTATTAACTTTATCATTATCATCATCATTATTATTAACATTATCATTATCATCACTTTATTATTATTATTACTGTTAATGATATTATCATCATCATTATCATTATCATCATTATCATTACCATTACTATCATTATTATTATTATCATCATTTTCATCATTAGTAGTAGTAGTATCATCATCATTATCGTTACTATCCTTGGTATTGTCATCATTTTTCATCATTATCATCACCAGCAGCAGCCTTGTCATTACATCACCATCATCATTATCATCCTTTTATCACTTTTATCAATAGAACAAACAAAAATCATAAAAAAAAACACAACACCAACAGCAATATAAGAATAAAACGATCAGAAATAATAATGATAAATAATAATAATAATAATAATTATAATAATAATAATGATAAAACAAAAGCAAAAATCATAAAAACAACATCAACAACAATATAACAATAACATCAGATATAACAAAATAATAAAGATAAAAAGAACAAAAACAAAAATACTAAATGATTCTGCTTATCAATATAAAAGACATTAATTATCCAGCAATAAGCATCAACATCTTCTAAGATGACGTAAGAATATCACTTGAATGGATATAAAAACTTTTGGATATTGATAACCTTCTTGTATTATAATCTCAATTACGAAATATAATTGTGTGTTACTGATCTATCAAATATCTCATATGTTTGCTTGTTTGTTTTTTACATTTACATTTTTTTTTTCCAAACACGCTTCAATTTATTACACTTTTTTTTGTCTAGGTACGTAATGCAAACTTTTTTTTTTTTTAATAAGTCTAGAAACAATATCATCAAAGTAAAAATCCTTGCTTTCCAATAGCAGTTAATTCTTTCATATTTATTAAGAATCTCTTTCATCTGTTTTTATTTTTTTCTTTCTTTCTTTTTTCTTTCTTTCTTTTATTTTTTTTTTTTTTTATTTTTTTTTTTTTATTCTTTTTTTAAGCTAGACAAAGTTCGCAAGAAAAACCTCTTCTGGATACAAGCTTAGTGTTACGTAGATCCTGAATGATCTCAGTTAAATATAGATAGTATATAATGACTGCATTGTCTTTTATGTTCTTGCTAAAAGAGATTTAGGTTATTTGAATAAACTGCTTATTTTCTCTCCTTATTTTTAATTAATGAAATGAATTAATCTTAATTGGAAATTTTTATTAATTATTTTTAATCTTTATCTTTAATTAATCAAATTAATTAATCTTATTTGGAATTTTTTATTATCAATTCTAATTTCTATCTTTAATTGATTAAATTTATTAATCTTAATTGGAAATTTGAATGAACTACTTACTTTCTCTCCTTATTTTTAATCAATTAGATTAATCAATCTTGATTGAAAATTTTTAATTATAAATTTTATTTTTTTATCTTTAATTAATTAGATTAATCAATCTTAATTGGAAATTTTTAATTATCAATTTAATTTTTATCTTTAATTAATTAAAATAATTAATCTTAATTGGAAATTTTAATAAACTACTTACTTTCTCTCCTTATTTTTAATTAATTAAATTGATCAACCTTAATTGGAAATTTTTAATTATCATTTTGATTATTTTTTTATCTTTAATTGGTTAGATTAATTAATCTTAATTGGAAAAAGAAATAATTATCAATAATAATTTTTATCTTTAATAAATTAACTTGATTAATCTTGATTGGAAATTTGAATAAACCACTAACTTTCTCTTCTTATTTTTACCTTTTCTCTTCTGTCAAAGGCCGAGGTTGTTTCATCGTCCGCATTCTTGTATTGAAAGTTGATTAATGTTAATATTAATGATGATAATAATGATAACAATGATAACTAGAATAAGAATAACAATGATAATAACAAAAATGATTATGATGATAATGATTAGTTGATTTCTTGCTTACTTGTTTTTTTCAGCACGAGTATACGAAATGTTACTGGCGGGGGGTGTAAATTTATGGGTGGGTTGTCCAT
>BOPN01000356.1:340217-345217 GCA_017312705.2 Penaeus japonicus
GGAGGAGGGAGGGAGGTAGAAAGAAATAGAGAGTAAGTGAGAGAGAGGGGGGGGGGGGAAGAAAGAGGGAAGGAGAGGAAAACAAAGATAGGAAAAGTAGAGTAAGAGAGAGAGAGAGAGAGCGGGGAGGATTATACAGTATATTTATCTACACCATCAAATATATTGATAAACAAACATCACATAAATATAGTCTAGCAATAAAACATCAAATATACATCTCTTAACTCCAGGCTTGCCATCTATTACATATATATTCTTCCCACATAGTTATCTCCCCAAATATGTTAACCCACAACAGAGCTAACTACCTTTGATTACCACTGAATTCCCATTCCTGGCAACGTATCCACATACCCACTATCTGGAATACCAAAGGAAAAAACCTGCCCATATAACTGGAATTTTTAGTTCATACAGACAGACCTTATATGCTTATACGTATTGCTATAGTGTTTGATTACTGTGTTACATTGAGTTCTGGTGTAATAAATGGTAATAATGTTGGTAATACTTAAGAACAATGATGATAAATAAGTAATAAGAAATGAGCTTTGATGTAATAAATGGTAATAATGTTGGTAATAATTAAGAACAATGATAATAAGTAAGTAATAATAAATGAGCTCTGCTGTAATAAATGGTAATAATGTTGGTAATAATTAAGAACAATGATAATAAATAAGTAATAAGAAATGAGCTCTAGTGTAATAAATGGTAATAATGTTGGTAATAATTAAGAACAATGGTAATGAATAAGAACAGTAATAAGAAATGGTAATCATTATGGTATAATAATGGTGGTGGAATGAATCCCATTTTTATCATTCTTTTGTCTGGTATCATATTCCCTCATTTGTGTGAGATGATATATTCGTGTCGTCATGTTAAGACAGCCATCACAAAGAGAGTTGTTGTGAGAAAAAGAGAGGAAGGGGATGGATCGGATAGGAGAGAGAGAGGGGGGGAAGAGAGGGATAGAGAATGAAAGAGAGAGAGAGAGAGAGAGAACATGTGTATGTGTGTGTGAGACAGAGAGAGAGAGAGAGGGGGGCAGTGAGTGAGTGAGTTAGAGAGAGAAAGTGAGAGAGGGAGAGTGAGAGAGAGAGAGAGAGAGAGAGAGAGTAAGAGAGAAAGAGGGCAGTGAGTGAGAGAGAGAGAGGAATAACATGCAAATTAATAGCGAATATAGAATAATTGGACTTGACGAATAGGATAACAATACCTTGTAGAGACAGAATATCATAAAGAAATTAAAGCATACGAGAATAATTGCGAGAAAACAAAACAAAACAAAAATCATAAATAAACGCAACTGAATGAATTCTGAGTTTCTGTACTATTTTTAAAAATGCGAAGAGAATATCGAAAAGTAAAAAAAAAAAGAATAATAATAATAATGATAATAATAATGATAATAATGATGATGATGATGATGATGATAATGATAATAATAATAATAATAATAATGATAATAATAATAATGATAATAATCATAATAATGATAATAATAATGATAAAGATAATTATAATAATAATAATGATAATAATAATAGTAATGATATAGATAATAATAATAATAATAAAGATAATAATAATTATCATAATGATAATAATGATGATAACAATAATAATAATAATAATGATAATGATAATAATGATAATAATAATAATTATTATTATTATTATAATAATAATAATAATAACAATAATAATAATAATAATAATAATAATGATAATGATAATAATGATAATAATAATGATAAAGATAATTATAGTAATAATAATAATAATGATGAATAGTGATGTAAAACCATATAAAACAGCCAAGTTCACAGAGGAAATTAGCTGTCGTCGTAGAATAAGAAACAAAAACTCGAAAATGCGTAACGTTATGAAAGGGAAGAGGCGAATTCGAAACGTTAAAGTAAACGTTTAAATTCTTCTCTGGAAACGTTTTCTGTTTTTGAACATTTGTCCTCGTTCGTTTGTTTGTCTTTCTTACTCGATTCATTGTGTTTATTACAATCCTTTTTACTTTTCTGTGTACGCACACACACACTTAGACACACACACACACACACACACAACCTCACACACATACACACGCACACACACACACACAAACACACACACCGACGTACACACACACACACGTACACACACGTACACACATACACACAGATAGGTCGATATTTCCATACTTCTTTCCCTCTTAACGTGCCCGTAAGCCACGCCCCTTAGTCCCTCCAGTCTGTTCACTGAAACACAAACGTAAATAAACAGAGCCATTGAACGTCACATAAGCTCCTCTGTAGCGGCATTAGACTGGAGGAGGAGGTGGAGGAGGTGGTGGAAGAGGAGGTGGAGGAGGTGGGGGAGGTGGAGGTAGAGGGAGAAGGGAAAGGGGAGGTAGAGGGGGAGGAGGTGGAGGCGGAGGAGGAGGAAGTGGAGGGGGAGGTGGAAGGGGAGGAGGGGGAGGGGGAGGTGGAAGGGGGGGGGGGGGGGGGGGAGGTGGAGGTGGAGGTGTGGGTGAAATTGAAGGAGATGGAGAAGAACAATGAAGAAAAAGAAAATACGAAAGAAGAAGAAACAAAAGAAGAGAAACAAAAAAAATAGATAAAAAAATATAAAGACAAGACGAAGAAAAAAAAAGAAATAAAGAGAGAGAGAGAGAGAGAAGAGAAAAAAAAAAAAAAAAAAGATAATGAATCTGATTTACTGTGCGAAGGCGACAGAGCCGTGCTGTTAATTAATATCAGCGAGAAGTCTCCATGCAGTAAATATTCTTCTTGCATCCTTAGATAATTGGCCCTTGCAAGTTGCACCATAAATCATTTTAGGGTAAACTAATCTCTCCTTACTGGGGGGGGGGGGACTTTTTTTTAAGGGGGGGATGAGGGGGAGGGAGAAAGGGGTCTGGGGAGGGGGGGGTAGGTGGGTGGAGGAAGGGGGGGTTGGGGGTTGGGTTGGGGGATGGGGTTGGGGGGGGGGAGCTGTCTGAGGACCTCACTCTGTCTTGAGCATATCTTTACGATGGAGCTGTGGAGGCTGGGATGGGAGTTGGTTGGAGTGTGAGAGTGTGAGTGTGTGGGGGGGGGGGGGGGGGGCAGAGAGAGAGAGAGAGAGAGAGAGAGAGAGAGAGAGAGAGAGAAGAGAGAGAGAGAGAGAGAGAGAGAGAGAGAGAGAGATGTGTGTGTGTGTGTGTATATATATATATATATATATATATATATATATATATATATATATATATATATATATATATATATATATATATATACATATATGTATATATATGTATATATATATATATATATATATATATATATATATATATATATATATGTACATATATATATATATATATATATATATATATATATATATATATATATATATATATATATATATATATATATATACATTGGCCGGGCCGCTTTGTGCATATAGCCCGGGCGAAGCGACGTCTTCGCAAATCTCTCTGAAATAACCAAAAATGTAAGAAAAAGAGTAAAGATTCATCACTAACCCACACCTTTTCTAGCCGTCTGAGTGACTTCCATCAATGGAAGAGTCATTTCAGCATTTAGCATTTTCTACCCACGTGTCTCTCCCTCCCCACAGAGCTGAAGCCTTAACACAGGGACGTATATAACACTAACACAGGCCTTTCTAAGGAAGTAATTCAATTCTATAAGGTTTTAGGAACCAGAGAACCAGAAGAAATAGACTTACAAAGAAATTGGGTATAATTTTCCTTTTTTTTTTTTTTTTTTTTATATATATATTTGTGCTAATGGGAGGGTGTAAGGTGAGGGTTAGGGGAAGGAATATGCATGACCCATTAGCGAGTGGAAATTATAAGAAAATGAAAGAAAATGTGATGCTTTGGCGAATTCAAAGCACCATATGGACACATATGTTATATTCGTGTGTGGTGAGTGGGGGTGTGTGTGTGTGTGTGTAATGCTTGTGTATAGGTGTATATTTTTGCTTTATTTTCAATGGTTGTGAAAAATCTATCATCTGCATCGTTATTTGTCATAATTTAGCTTTTCTTGATACTTGTAATTATTGAAAACACACATGACTGTTATTATTTTTTTTTATTGATATTATTAATACAGCAATATATCACAACATGCATAACAATTTGTGTTATACCATAGTACTTTTGAGTGAATTTGAAATGCATTTAATTACAAACATCATGACATCATACTGAGTCAATTCACAGGAAAGTAACTTATGCAATATGCTGTATTTCCATGCAAATGATAATTCTTAGACATCACTATAACATTTTCAATTCCTGCAGATTCAAACGTTGATAATAAAATGTAATCTGCATGCAACAAAAGTGAATACGATCTGCAATGAACTGAAATGGTAATATTTCAAAGGTTCAGTTAGCGTAATACATTAAACATTATGGTAGATTTCCCTACTGTGCAATTTTACGCTGTAATGAAAACCATGCGGTTTCCTGGAAAATATTTAATGTTTTTTCATGATTCTTTTCTGTCTTTGTTTTCCATTTTGCATGAAATCCAAAAATAATGAAAGGGGTTGCAGGGCAGTGGGCGTTTTTTGTTTTTTTCGTTTTTTGTTTTTTTTTCGTTTTTCTTTTTCTTTTCTTTTTTCTTCTTCTTTTTTTCTTCATTTTTCGTTTTTCTTTTTCTTTTTTCTTTCTCTTTTTTTTCTTGTTTTTTCGTTTTTCTTTCTCTCTCTCTCTCCCTCTCTTTCGTTCTTTCTTTTTTTCTCACTTAAAATCAATTCAATTCGTGAGGAAAATAAAGCAAGTGCACACACACATACAAAATAATTCCACTTGTTACTTAATATAAATCTAAGAAGTTTAAAGTGGTTAATCTTTGAAACGTTGCTAAAAAAATATCAAATAGACAACATGGCATCATCAGTTCCTTATAAAGAACTAGGTGATAGGAAAGGCAGAGAGATTAATTAATATCTTCAAGAGTTGAAGGATCTTAGAA
>BOPN01000356.1:360217-362717 GCA_017312705.2 Penaeus japonicus
GAGGAAGGGGGGTGGGGGAAGGGGGAAAGGGGAAGGGGGATGGCGGAAGGGGGAAGGGGCTGAAGTGCGGCGGTGGGGGTGGGGTGAAGGGGGAAAGGGGAAGGGGGATGGCGGAAGGGGGAAGGGGCTGAAGTGCGGGGGTGGGGGTTGGGGTGGGGGAAGGGACGGGGGAGGGGAACCAGATACGTCTTCTAAACCTCCGATTTCAACGCTATCTATTTACGAGACGCTTTGTTGCATCTTCAACATGACTTCAACATCGCCACGTTGTTGCATATGCCTCCTAGCTTGTGCAAAGGCGGTGACGAATCCAAGAAGAAAAAGAACTTTGCAAATTTGATCTTTCTTCTTTCGTTTCTTGTTTGGTTGAGCCTTTTCTTCCTTCGTGGAAAATGACGTTGAGAGATAAAGAAAGAATTATAATGAAGATGAGAGTGATAATGATAGTAAGAATGATGATGATGATAGAATTGCAACAATAACAATAATGATAAGGAGGATGATATTAAACATGATAATATTATTGATAATAGTATTGGGAAAGTCATGGGAGTGGATAATGTTTTAATGATGATTGTAATAAGGAAATGATGATAAAAATAATGACTATAGTAATGATGATGATAAAAGTAACAATTATGATAATAACAATAGCAACAACAATGATAATAATGATAATGGTGATAATAAAAACAATAACAATGCTAATCATAAAGTTAGTAAGAATGATAATGATAATAATGATAATGATAATAATGATAGTGATAATAATAATAATGATGATGCTGATATTAACAAAAAACATTTGGTAATGATAATAATATAGATAAAGATAATGACAACAATAACAACAACGACAACAATAAGGATGATAATTCTTCTTCTTCTTCTTCTTCTTCTTCTACTGGCTTTTCCCAATTTACTCGGGGTCGCCGGCACGGATCCGCCTCCTCCATGCGGTCCTCCATAATGCATCGCTCTCTGTCACCCCTTTCGCTATCTTGTCCTCTTTCACGCAATCCTCCCACCTTCTTTTGGGCCTTCCCCTCTTCCTCCTCCCAACAGTCATCCGTCTAACCCTCTTCCCTACATAATCTCCATTTCTTCTCACTATGTGCCCCAGCCACCTCAATCTGCTTTCTCTCAACTTTTCCGATATTTCTGTAACTTTCAATCTTTCTCTAATGTCCTCATTTCTTACTTTATCCAACTTTGTGAACCCCAGTGACCACCTCAGCATCTTCATTTCGGCTACCTGTATTTTCTTCTCCTGTGCTTTCGTCACAGCCACCGCCTCCATGCCATAGATCATTGCTGGTCTTACTATGGTCTTGTACATTTTTCCTTTCACCACATCTGACACTTTTCTATCGCACATCACCCCTGTTACTTTCTTCCACGCACCCCAACCTGCTTGTATGCGTTTTGTGACTTCCCTGTCCGAACCTCCATCTTCCTGCACTGTGGAGCCAAGGTACTTAAACTCTTTTACCTGGTTCACGTCCTCACCCTGTATCTTTACCGGTGTTACATCCTCATCATCATCCTCTACGTCCTCTTCTCCTACCTTCATCTTCAAATACTCGGTCTTCTGTCTACTGACTCTCATTCCTCTGGTCTCCATTGCATTCCTCCAAAGCTCTAATCTCAGCTCTACCTCCTCCTTCGTCTTCCCGCACACCACTACATCGTCCGCAAACAACATATCCCACGGGGCTTCCCTCTGGACTACCTCCGTCATGCAATCCATAATCACTGCAAACAAGAATGGGCTAAGTGCTGACCCTTGATGCAGCCCCACCGTTACCTCAAACTCCTCTCTCTCTCTCTCTCTCTCTCTCTCTTTCTCTCTTCTTCTTCTTCTTCTTNAGAGAGAGAGATAGAGAGAGAGAGAGAGAGAGAGAGAGAGAGAGAGAGATCCCTCCGTCCCTCCCTCCCTCCCTCCCCCGTCCTCCCCAGTGTGTGTTAGTGTGTTCAAGTTAATTAAGGACAACCCAGCAATATTTCCCCGAAGACAGTGCCAAGGAGGCTTCAAGTTAGAGGCCTGGCGATGTGTCATAAGATGCATTGGTTGTGTTTCCGTTTCAGGTAGACAGGGAGGGGGGGAGGGTGAGCTGGGTGGGGGTGGGTGGTGGGGTAGGGTTGATGGTGGTTATGTAAACAGGGAAGCCCATGTGGGCGTGTATAAGCCCAGTCAGGACTCAATTATTTGGATATATATATTCAGATAGATTGTCTGTAAAAATTTGCAGTCGTTATTACAGTATGAGTAGATAGGCAGATTGTATGTTGGGGTATGTTGGGGTATGTTGGGTCATGTGATCCAGTTGGTTGCATACTTCACTCTCTCTTTCCTCTTGCCATAGACCTTAGTTCTGGGTCTCTATCCGTCACTGCATGCTTTCAACTTGCATAGAAACCTCAGCACATCTGGCATGCTTATAGTGGCTGAGGTTCGAGTCCTTGTCAGAGGGATTAATTATATATCTTATGATTATGA
>BOPN01000356.1:407717-420217 GCA_017312705.2 Penaeus japonicus
CGAAAAATGGCGGTATGTTTAGCGTTCTAATATGCATATAATGAACGTAGAAATGAAGGGGTCCATTTCCGGATTATTGCGGACTTTATTTCGTGGTCAATGAAGACGCTCATTAAATCATTTAATCCCAAGTTGTATCTAATTCTCAAATACCTTATTGGCAGGCAGAAGTTACACAAGCATAACACTTTTTTTTTGTTTTGCTTTTTCCCTCCTGCTGTGTTAATGAAAGGGTTTATGGAAGTGTGGATTCACTGCTTGTTAACCACGCCTTCAATAACAGTAAAACAAACAGTTAAGCAAGCACAAGGGATGGGATAATGGTCCTTATGCAAACTTATGATGCACAAACGATAGGAAATTATTGAATTCCTGTTTTTTAGATTTTGTGCACCTGGTTATTGGTGCAGAAATGAATGTGGCGACAGTCTATATTTTCACAAATGTTCATGCAATTATCTGATTCTTTATATGTGTACGTATGTATATATACTTGCATATAATATGGAAGTTATGCAGTTATGATGCAGAAACAAGAGAAAATTGTATAGATATTAAATTCATTTTTCTAGATTTATATATCAACTCTATTTCTTAACATTTTATATAATTATATATATACATGTGTGTGTGTGTGCAATTCTACATAAGATTTGCACAAAATTATCAAGAACCCTTACCCTTTTCTCCACGAGAAACAAGTGCATCCCGTTTTCTATGAGCCTCAAGAGAAGCTCCTTGTCATCAATCATTCGATCTGTCAAAAAGTCATGTCCAATTTCACGCTCCAACGCCTTGTGTTTGCTTTGTGGTCATTGTGGGCGTGGTTTACTAGCGGGGAACCTGTTCTACGAGCCAAAGTCGCCCTTATGACATGCTCATAGAGGCGAAAGTTGCTTGCGAAACCCCTACCTGAAAGGAGATACCATCTCTTGGTACCTCAGACCCTGTTATTATCACAGCAGGGAGCCGGTCGGAAAATGGCGGTATGCTATGCGTTCTAATATGCATATAATGGACGTAGAAATGAAGGGGCCCATTTCCGGATTATTGCGGACTTTATTTCGTGGTCAGTGAAGACGCTCATTAAATAATTTGATCCCAAGTTGCATCTAATTCTCAAATACCTTATTGGCAGGCAGAAGTTACACAAGCATAGCACGTTTTTTTTTTTTTTTTTTTTTTTTTTTTCCTGCTATGCTAATGAAAGGGTTTATGAAAGTGTGGATTCACTGCTTGTTAATTAACCACGCCTTCAATAACAGTAAAGCAAACAGTGAAGCAAGCACAAGGGATGGGATAATGGTCCTTATGCAAACTTATGATGCACAAACGACAGGAAATTGTTGAATTCCTGTTTCCAGATTTTGTGCATCTCGATGAGGATAATCTATATTTTCACAAATGTTCATGTAATTATCTCATTCTTTATATGTGTACGTATGTATATATATTTGCATATAATATGGACGTTATGCAGAGTTATGATGCAGAAACAAGAGGAAATGGTATAGATATTAAATTCCTGTTTCTAGATTTATACATCAAGTTATTACTGCAGATATGAAGATCTCTATTTCTTAACATTTTATATAATTATATGTGTGTATGTGTGCAATTCTACATAAGATTTGCACAAAATTAACAAGAACCCTTACCATTTTCTCCACGAGAAACAGGTGCATCCCGTTTTCTATGGGCTCCGCATCCCGTTTTCTATGAACTCCAGGAGAAACTCCTTGTCATCAATCATTCGAACTGTCAAAAGTTATGTTCGATTTTACGCTCTAACGCCTTTTGTTTGTTTTGCGGTCATTGTGGGCGTGGTTTACTAGCGGGGACCCTATTCCACGAGCCAAAATCGCCCTTATGACGCGCTCTTAGAGGCGAAAGTTGCTTGTCAGACCTCTGCCTCAGGGGAGATACCATCTCTTGGTACCTCAGACCCTGTTATTATCACAGCAGGAAGCCATCAAAAATGGCGGCATGCGCTCTTAAGTGTATCTCTTAAAATGCAGGGCCGAGTATAATCCTTCCCTATTCGGATAATTACAGACTTCATTTCATTGCTAATAAAGACGTTAATGAAATGATATCATTACAAGTTTTATCAAACACTCAAATGCCTTACTTGCATTCAATAATCACACAAGTATAACACTATCTCTCAAGTTTCTTCATGCTGTGCTAAGGAAGGGGTTTGTGGTACCTGATAAGGATACCCTTCTGGTAATACTTTTGTCACAAGCAATTTTGGTATCTGTGGCATAAGTAAGGGATTTTACTTTTGGCTTGTAGACTCTCTTGCTTGTAAACCACGCAAGAACAAGGGATAGGATTAAGGACATTGCACAGAATCCTCTTGCACAACGAGAGGAAATTGTTTGGATATTAAATTCCTGTTTCCAGATTTGTACATCGAGTTTTTATTTCAGCCATGAAGATAGTAAGAACCTATATTTCTTAGAGGTTTATACATTTTTTTTTTACATATGTATTTGTATATATACGTGCATGTGTGAGAGAGTAAGTTACTTTGCTCAAAATTAGCATGAAAACCAAGTGCATCCCGTTTTCTATGAGCTCCGCATCCCGTTTTCTATGAGCCCCAAGAGAAGCTCCTTGTCATCAATCATTCGATCTGTCAAAAAGTCATGTTCGATTTCACGCTCCAACGCCTTGTGTTTGCTTTGTGGTCATTGTGGGCGTGGTTTACTAGCGGGGAACCTATTCTACGAGCCAAAGTCGCCCCTATGACGTGCTTATAGAGGCGAAAGTTGCTTGCGAAACCCCTACCTGAAAGGAGATACCATCTCTTGGTACCTCAGACCCTGTTATTATCACAGCAGGAAGCCGGTCGGAAAATGGCGGTATGTTATGCGTTCTAATATGCATATAATGAACGTAGAAATGAAGGGGCCCATTTCCGGATTATTGCGGATTTTATTTCGTGGTCAATGAAGACGCTCATTAAATAATTTAATCCCAAGTTGTATCTAATTCTCAAATACCTTATTGGCATGCAGAAGTTACACAAGCATAACACGTTTTTTTTTTTTTTCCTCCTGCTGTGCTAATGAAAGGGTTTATGGAAGTGTGGATTCACTGCTTGTTAATTAACCACGCCTTCAATAACAGTAAAGCAAACAGTAATGCAAGCACAAGGGATGGGATAATGGTCCTTATGCAAAATTATGATGCACAAACGACAGGAAATTATTGAGTTCCTGTTTCTAGATTTTGTGCATCTGGTTATTGGTGCAAAAATGAGATGATGATAATCTATATTTTCACAAATGTTCATGTAATTATCTAATTCTTTATATGTGTACGTATGTATATATACTTGCATATAATATGGACGCTATGCAGTTATGATGCAGAAACAAGAGAAAATTGTATATATATTGAATTCATGTTTCTAGATTTATACAGCAAGTTATTACTGCAGAAATGAAGAACTCTTTATTTCTTAACGTTTTATATAATTATATATATATATATATATATATATATATATATATATATATATATATGTGTGTGTGTGTGTGTGTGTGTGTGTGTGTGTGTGTGTGTGTGTGTGTGTGTGTGTGTGTATATATATATATATATATTCTATCTATTCCCTTGCAAGTGCTATCTATTCCCTTGCAAGTGCTATCTATTCCCTTGCAAGTGCTATCTATTCCCTTGCAAGTGCTATCTATTCCCTTGCAAGTGCTATCTATTCCCTTGCAAGTGCTATCTATTCCCTTGCAAGTGCTATCTATTCCCTTGCAAGTGCTATCTATTCCCTTGCAAGTGCTATCTATTCCCTTGCAAGTGCTATCTATTCCCTTGCAAGTGCTATCTATTCCCTTGCAAGTGCTATCTATTCCCTTGCAAGTGCTATCTATTCCCTTGCAAGTGCTATCTATTCCCTTGCAAGTGCTATCTATTCCCTTGCAAGTGCTATCTATTCCCTTGCAAGTGCTATCTATTCCCTTGCAAGTGCTATCTATTCCCTTGCAAGTGCTATCTATTCCCTTGCAAGTGCTATCTATTCCCTTGCAAGTGCTATCTATTCCCTTGTAAGTGCTATCTATTCCCTTGCAAGTGCTATCTATTCCCTTGTAAGTGCTATCTATTCCCTTGCAAGTGCTATCTATTCCCTTGCAAGTGCTATCTATTACCTTGTAAGTGCTATCTATTACCTTGTAAGTGCGAGCTATTACCTTGTAAGTGCTATCTATTACCCTATACGAAGGCCCGCTGTCTGTAACCATTCTTAAGTTCTTAGAAATGCTTAATATCAAATCCCACAAATAGATCCTTCGTAACTTTTTCTTGCTTCAGATTTCAACCCTCTATTCTTAGTATAGAATTGCTCTTACTCTATGTTTTTTTTTTCTTCGTTTATTCTTAGTAAGGTTCTTATTCTTTTTACTAGTCTCATTTCCTTATGGCCTTTTATTTCTATCGGTCATATTTCATATTTCATATATAATATTCGAAGGCTTCATATCACACTATATTTTGTTCAGATTATAATGATGATAATGGCAATGTTCATGATAATAGATATATTGAAAATTATAATAAGGATGATGATAATGATAATAATAATGATAGTAATGATAATTGAATGATGATAGTATCATTATTATTGTCGTTAGCATTATCATCTTTACTAATATCATTATTACCATGAATAACAACAATGATAAAAATGATAACAAGGATAATGATAAAACCCTAACCGTAATCATAACCATAATAATAATGATGATGAAAAGATAAGCATAATAATTGTTTTACCATTATCTTGTTATAATAAAGATAATCATATTGCCATAATATGGATCGGGATGATAATGAGAATGAGAATTACTATTATTAATGGTATCATCATTATGATTATGAAATATCGTTACTGTTACTATCATCATTATTAAGGATCTATTCAAATCTTCCAACCATTTCCCTCACTGACAGACAGCTTGGCGGTGCGGCCACTCTCAACCAGTCACCTGTCAAAGAGGGAGTGCGACACCGTAGATTTATGTTTGGCCAGCAAGGCGTGCGCATGACCCCCAGGTATGGTCGTCCAGATGGCTTACAGATGGATGGCAGAGGCGCGGAATTTATATTTTTGTCATGGAGATTGGGATTAAGTATTGATATGATTGTAGTTTATGGCGGGTAAGTTAATCATGTTGGGAAGGATAAGTTTGACCCAGAATTGTGGAGCAGATGTTTCGCCTGGCTTATATGCACTGAGGCGAGCCCGCCTGTGTCAACGTGTGCTGACTCGTGAGAGAATGTGCCAACGAGTGCTGACTCGACCTGAGCTTGGTCCTCACCCACTGTGATGACCAGGGACAGCAGTGACCGCCAGGCGACAGTGAAAACTCACGAGGACGAAGCTCGATCTGCCAACCAGGGGATGAACAGCCAGGACACTAATCACTGCATTGATAAGACGGCTATTAGATTTTACAAAATGGAAACAACCTGTGCTCACCAGGTCTCGAACCTGGGACCTTCTGTGTGTTAGACAGATGTGATA
The DNA here is from genome assembly GCA_017312705.2 of Penaeus japonicus. Taxonomy (NCBI): domain Eukaryota; kingdom Metazoa; phylum Arthropoda; class Malacostraca; order Decapoda; family Penaeidae; genus Penaeus; species Penaeus japonicus. The sequence goes on from BOPN01000356.1 coordinate 413,266, forward strand.
ACCACTACACCATGAGCACTTGACCGATTTTGGAAAATGTCGTAGCAGGTATTAACGTGATAGAACTCCGCACCTACGTAGAAGAACAAATATATTGAAAGGGAGGGACGTGCTAAAAACATACCTTGCGTCCTATGATGTTTAAATTCTTAACGCATTTTACAGACAGATAAGTTTATCCTGTAAATTGGACAACCATAGACACCGTAGTAGTCCCTTTGGTTTGTACATATCCCATAACCCGTTGGTTCGATAGATAGCGTATTTTGCAGGCCTTTGAATCCATGTACATATATTCTTTAATCATTTGACTCTGACATTACTCGTGTTACATGAGAGATATAATTGCTTATTTATTTATTTATTTTTATTTTTTTTTATTATTATTTTTTTTTTGGGGGGGGGCTGTATTTGTGCGTGAGTGTGCTTGTTTCTGTCTTTTTCTATTCTTCTGTAATATTTTTCTCCATACTCTCTTCTTTCTCACTTTCTTCACCTTTTATTTCTTTCGAAATTTTATTAATCACATTTTATACAAAGAAAATAAACATATTAGAGACTAAAGATTCATTTCATTTATTTCGTAAGTATCTACATCAATTATCCTTTATCCTTTATCGCCGCTTTCCGTTTTTCATCTGTTTATTTTTCATCTATAAAAAATCGTTATTTTGGCACAGCGCTTAGAATTATTCTTCTTTCCTTTTTTTGTAAATATATATTCTAAAAAAAACAAGACGGTTTCCAGAGTTACATGGCAGACCCTACGAAGGTCAGAGGTCGAGTGGGCGTGGCCAGAGACCGGAGTAGGCGGAGCTCATACGCCTACCACCGGTGCGACAGGAACTACAGCTGCTACTGTGGCGGTCACGACAGGAGCAGCTGAAAGCGAACCAGAATATACATTTTTATCACATATATATATCCATTCATTTAGTTATTTGTCTTATTCCAATATCTATGCATCTATTCATGCAGATATACATGAATATGAGTCTATGTCAATGCATGCATTCTTGGATGGGAGAGTAAGAGAGAAAATTATTTCGGACAAAGTTCAAAAGAACACACAATTTTTTCATTTTTTTTCTACAAGATGATACAAAATTGATAAGATTAAGAAAGACAATATTAAAAGCAAACTCCCTGCGTGCCTTATGTTGTTGTTTTGTTTGTTTGTTTGTTTTGAGCTCCTTGTCATATATACAGTATATAATCATTCGAACTGTTAAGTGATGCGGAACTTCTCGCTCCAACACCTGTATTTGCTTTGTGGTCATTGTGGGCGTGGTTTATAAACGGCGAACCTATTCTACGAGCCAAAGTCGCCCTTAAGACGCGCTCTTAGAGGCGAAAGTTGCATGCAAAACCTCTTTGCAGAAAATAAGCAAGAAACAAGACCTTTTTATCAACGAAAAACAAATGTTTCCTGTTTTCTTTGAGCTCCGCATCCCGTTTTCTATGAGCTCCGCATGCCGTTTTCTTTGAGCTCCTCATCCCGTTTTCTATGAGCCTCAAGAGAAGCTCCTTGTCATCAATCATCGAACTGTCAAAAAGTCATGTCCAATTTCACGCTCCAACGCCTTGTGTTTGCTTTGCGGTCATTGTGGGCGTGGTTTACCAGCAGGGAACCTATTCTAAGAGCCAAAATCGCCCTTATGACGTGCTCTTAGAGGCGAAAGTTGCTTGCGAAACCCCTACCTGAAAGGAGATACCATCTCCTGGTACCTCAGACCCTGTTATTATCACAGCAGGGAGCCGGTCGGAAAATGGCGGGGGGAAATGCGTTCTAATATGAATATGTTGAAGTATAGCTTCGTAAAATATAATCATTTTTCTAGAAAATGATGCATCACGTCTCATTGTTCGTAGATATGCAAATTAAATTAATGTATTCCTAGTTGTATCTAGTACAAGCATGATACCATCTCCATAAGCTGTGCTACTTGCAGGGTTTGTGGTACCTGATAGCGATACCAACAAACAATATTGGTATTTGTGAATACAGCGTAATGGTGTTTATAGATCGCAGTATCGACTTACTGTATTAAACCACGCTTGTAATAACAGTAAATAAAGCACAAGGGATGGGAATTTGGACCTTATGCACGTATCTTTAGGTGCAAAAAGCTTTACTCTTTTCTCCATGATTAACAAGTGTTTCCCGTTTTCTTTGAGCTACCGGAGATTCTCCTTGTCCTCAATCATTCGCAATGTCAAAATATCATGTCAAATTTCACGCTCTAACGCCTTGTGTTTGCTTTGTGGTCATTGTGGGCGTGGTTTATCAGTGGGACACCTTTTCTACGAGCCAAAGTCGCCTCTATGACGTCCTAATAAGGACGAAAGTTGCTTGCGAAACCCCTATCTGAAAGGAGATACCATCTCTTGGTACCTCAGACCCTGTTATTATCACAGCAGGAAGCCGGTCGAAAAATGGCGGTATGTTTAGCGTTCTAATATGAATATGTTGAAGTATAGCTTCGTAGAATATAATCCCTTTTCTAGAAAATGATGCACCATGTCTCATTGTTCGTAAATATGCAAATAAAATTAATGCATTCCTAGTTGTATCTAACACAAGCATGATACCATTTCCATAAGTTGTGCTACCTGCAAGGATTGGGGTCCCTGATAGCGATACCAACAAGCAATGTTGGTATTTGTGAGTACAGCATAGTGGTGTTTATAGATCGCAGTGTCGACTTACTGTTTTAAACCACGCTTACAATAACAGTAAATGAAGCACAAGGGATGGGAATATGGACCTTATGCACGTATCTTTAGGTGCAAAAAGCCTTACTCTTTCCTCTGTGATAAACAAGTGTTTCTCGTTTTCTGTGAGCTACCGGAGATTCTCCTTGTCATCAGTCATTCGCACTGTCAAAATATCATGTCAAATTTCACGCTCTAACGCCTTGTGCTTGCTTTGTGGTCATTGTGGGCGTGGTTTGCTAGCGGGGAGCCTATTCTACGAGCAAAAATCGCCCTTATGACGTGCTCTTAGAGGCGAAAGTTGCTTGCGAAACTTCTGCCTCAGGGGAGATACCATCTCTTGGTACCTCAGACCCTGTTATTATCACAGCAGGAAGCAAGTCGGAAAACGGAGGTATATTATCTCTAATATGCATATAACGAACACTTCCCTTTCCAGATAACTACGGATTTCAACTTTGTTCGTATATATATGCTATTGAAATGATTTAATTCCAGGTTGCATCTAACTCTCGAATACCATATTTGCATTCTGAAGTCACACAATCACAAAACCATATCTGAAGATTCCTGCCACTCTGCTATTAACAGGGTTTGTGGGACCTGATAAGGACTTTTATATCTCGCATTGTGGACTCCTTGCTTGTAAATCACTCCTACAATAACATTCAAGCAAGCACAATGGGCGGGATCATAGATTTTGAGCAAGGCTCAATTTATGACGCACCAAGAAGGGGAATTAATCTAGAGTTTAAATCTCTGTATCTATATTTATATATCTAGTAACCAGTACAGAAATGAAGCTAGTGATAGCCTATGTTTGATTAGACTCAATTATGAAGGATAACATATAAATAAACTCCCTACGTGCTTTTTGTTCTTTGTGAGTTCCAGTGGATTCTCTTTGGCATCAATCACTCGAACAGTCAAAGTGTCATTCGATCATTCGATCTGTCAAAAAGTCATGTTCGATTTCACGCTCCAACGCCTTGTGTTTGCTTTGTGGTCATTGTGGGCGTGGTTTACTGGCGGGGAACCTATTCTGTGAGCCAAAATCGCTCTTATGATGTGCTTATAAGGGCGAAAGTTGCTTACGAAACCCCTACCTCAGGGGAGATACCATCTCTTGGTACCTCAGACCCTGTTATTATCACAGCAGGGAGCCGGTCGAAAATGTTTTGCAAAATAAGGTTAAAGGACACCTAAAATGCAGAAAGTTACAGGTTATTGTAAATAAAGATATTGTTATTTGAGATGATACATTGTACATGATAGCAGAAATAATTATATACATATATTACCATTTTGACAAACAATTTCTCAGTAATATTGCATTTCTACATGGAAAAGCTATTTACAGACAATTGTCAGTTCTACAAATAAAGTTTAGTAGCATGGATGAAAGTGAATTTCCTGTAAAAGAAAAAAATAATAATGATAATGAAAAAAGAAAATACAGTATTTTCAATAGAGATAAAATTTCTCTGTCCAGTTCTATCCATTATGTTATTTAGACAGAAATAAGATAGTGACAACCTATAATTCTCAAGTGTTTGACATTATTCAATTATAAACTAATACCTAGGGTAGAATACCAGTTGATATTTCCTGATATTAATTCTAGGACAATCTTTTTCTCAAGACAGTCCGCTCATATCGATTTAATAGTTTTGGTATGTGTATTTATTATACCTATAAATAAACATACAGTTACATGTATGTATGTACAAATATACATACATATACACATACGCACACACACACACACACACACATATATATATATATATATATATATATATATATATATATATATATATATATATATATACACATATATATATATATAAGAAACACCAACCATACACAAAATAGTGTTTATGTCTGCCATATTATCAAAACGATAGTAATTTTCCCATAGTAAGAACCCATATTTCTTAGAGGTTTATAATTTTTTTATGTATGTATTTGTATATATACGTGCATGTGTGAGAGAGTAAGTTACTTTACTCAAAATTAGCATGAAAACCAAGTGATTCCCGTTTTCTATGAGCTCCGCATCCCGTTATCTATGAGCCCCAAGAGAAGCTCCTAGTCACCAGTCATTCGATCTGTCAAAAAGTCATGTTCGATTTCACGCTCCAACGCCTTGTGTTTGCTTTGCGGTCATTGTGGGCGTGGTTTACTAGCGGGGAACCTATTCTACGAGCCAAAATCGCCCTTATGACGTGCTCTTAGAGGCGAAAATTGCTTGAGAAACTTTTCTCTCGGTATAGATACCATCTCTTGGTACCTCAGACCCTGTTATTATCACAGCAGGGAGCCGGTCGGAAAATGGCGGTATGTTATGCGCTAATCTATCCATCTGTTCAACATGGAATTGAATGGCCAAACATAGCACAGCTTCGGGATAAGTATTTTAGCTTATTGCTCTTAAAGTTACTAATGAAATAATTTCATTCCAAGTTGTATATAACCTTTAAATACTTTAACTGCATAACATTTCTCAAGTTTCCTCTTCCTTACCAAGAAACAGGGTTTATGGTACCTGGTAAACAACTTTTTTCCTGTTATAGCTCTGTCGCAAGCAATTTCAGCATCTATGAACATGGTGTATGGTCTTTAATAACTCGTAGTGTGGACTCACTACTTGTAAAGTGTGCCTCGAGTAACACTAAAGCAAATGCAAGGGATAGTATAATGGACCTTATGCAGAATTATGTACAAATAGGAGGAAATTGTTTACAGATTAAATTCATGTTTCCAGATTTGTATATGTAAAGTTACAGGTGCAGAAATGAAGATATTAATAGTCTATATCTCTAGATGTCTATTTAATTATCTGTATGTGTGTGTATGTATATATATTTATAAATAATAATAATGTGCATATTTGTAAACACACGGGCGAGAGACAACACGTTTTCTTTGCATAGCCTCTACGAGAAACAAGTGCATCCCGTTTTCTATGAGCTCCGCATCCCGTTTTCTATGAGCTCCGCAACCCGTTTTCTATGAGCCCCCATAGAAGCTCCTTGTCATCAATCACTCGAACTGTCAAAAGTCATGTCCAATTTCACGCTCCAACGCCTTGTGTTTGCTTTGTGGTCATTGTGGGCGTGGTTTGCTAGCGGGAAACCTATTCTACGAGCCAAAGTCGTCCTTATGACGTGTTTATAGGGGCGAAAGTTGCTTGCGAAACCCTTACCTCAGGGGAGATACCATCTCCTGGTACCTCAGACCCTGTTATTATCACAGCAGGGAGTCAGTCAAAAATGGCGGTATGTCAAGCCGCTGTAAATATTAAAAACGCTTTCAAACTTTCGAAATACATTTCATTTGCATTAAAGAATAATCTGAGTTTTTTATTTACTCGAAATCAAAGTAGAAGTAAATATAGAGGCTATTGTTGATAATATTGTTGATCACACAAAAGAATATTGCATTTTCAAATAGACAGAAACGTAATTTTCTCTGTCATTATCATCATATCTTTGTTATCAATATTGTTACCACATTACCATCGCCATCATCATCATCATCATTATCGTTATTATTATCATAATTATCATCATTAATTTCACTGATAGTAGTAGTGTTGTTGTTGTTATCATTGCTATTATCATTCTTGCTATTTTTATCGTTAGTTGTAGTAGTACTGTTTTATCATCATTATTATTGTTGTTATTGTTATTATAGGTAGTAGTAGTGTCATTATTTCATTTTTTTAATCATTATTGTTATTATCATTAGTATCATTATTAATCCTATTATTCCTATTATCATTAATATAATTGTTATCATATTTGTCACCACTACTTTAACCATTACTATTATCTCGATCATTATCATTATCGTTATTATCATCATCTTTCTCATCATTATCATTACTTTTACAAGCACTACTTGTTCGGTATAAAAAAAAAAAAAAATTAAATGAGGACCAGAAAGAGGGGATTTTTCACCTAAAAAAATATAACGAGTGTTACTCATCGTGTGTATGTGTAAAAAAAAATAAAAAAAAGTGTAAATTGAAGTTTTACAACTGATAAAGGCTTTCTTTTACGGGTATCAATTTATTTTGAAGTGATGTTTGCAATACGAGCAAAGGAGAAGACCGTGACATTTATTTTTTTTCGTCGGCCTGTAAAAAAATAAAATAAAATAAATAAATAGATAAATAAATAATAATAATTATAATTATAATAATAATAATAATAATAAAAAACCCAAAGCA
>BOPN01000356.1:435217-440217 GCA_017312705.2 Penaeus japonicus
ATTAATTTTACTTTCAATTCTGCAGGCCCTTTTGGCGCTTTTATGATAATTTTAAGCCCTTCCGGCACAGTTTTAGTTATTCTCAGGCCTTCAGGCACTTTCTCGAATTATTTTATGTTTTCAGCTTAATTTTACTTTGGTGCCTTCTGCACGTTAGTTTAGTACAGGTTTTATTTATATTTCATGATTTATTTCTGTGTCATCTCCATTCTATTCACGCTCCTGGGGAGTGTTTCGCTTGTTAAGTCGCGGGGATTCTAAGCCTTCTGCCTGGTTAACTCCTCCCCCCCCCCCCTTTTGCGAGGAACGAACAGGGCCTTTGTCTTCCCTTGGCCCCTAAGCCCGAAGTCTCCCGCTTCACGGCTAACCTCTTTCGTGGGTGTTTTTTTGTTTTGTTTTGTTTTTTAATCACATAACCTTTCAAACGATTAGCTGAAAGATCATTCATAGTTGGTGGTATTTTCGTATAAAAAATACTATATGAACTGGTAAACTTTTTCATTACCCATGCAATAGCTAAAGATTTCTTTACAACGGAACAGTTACGTTCTTGAGTTTCAATTTCTGACTTCAAAACCAAGTACGTCAATCAGAAAGTTGCAACAGCACTGCACCTAAGCCAGCGTCCGAAGCATCTGATTATAATACAAAATCAAGTGTGAGATCAATTAACTGTAAAATAAGATATGTATTCTCCAAAGATTTTAATTGATCGAATGCGTATTGTGACAAATCTCCCAACTGACCTTGCTAGGGTGACGTGGGATTTAACGCATCGCAGTATTCTGCCATGCACTTGATTAGATAAGCTACTTTATTCTATCTTTGGAAGAACAATAAATTGAAATGTGTTCCGTTTGTTTTATTCACCGCTGTAGATAGAATGATGGTTGATCTTTGATTTAACAAATCGATTCAGAAGCTTTTACACTTTCTAATGAACTTCAAAGTGCTGTTCCTCTGTGGGGCCAATTCATCCTTGGCGTGAAGATGGACGTTGCCCAACATTTAGGGACCCATTCTTCGTAAGGTCACCAAGGATACAGCAACACTTTAGGAATATAATGATAAAATCACAAATACCTAAAAATTGGTAATTCCGTATCTATTATATGCTTGACTTTATCTGTTATAGTTTGTGAAATCTATTTACATTACTCCCCAGGTACTCCACAGTGATATAGCCAAACTCAGATTTGGATGGTCGAATAGTCAAAAGTGATTTATGTAAAACATTTAGCACAGATCTTGGCGCCTTAAAGTGTGCTTTCTAATATCAGTAACATATGAGAGAGGATATCGTCAATAAATATTTCAACTACCTCCTCATTCTGTTAAATGTTACCACGCTGAATGGCATCATTACAAATTGCATTACTCCTTTACTAAAATGAAATACTGTTATTTCTTTACGATTTATCCAAAGGAATCTGCTAGTAGCCTTTATCTTTTATCAAATCTGTTGAAATATTTATTTTGTCTCAATAAGGCATTCTGATTAGGCATGGGTTTAGCATCAAACACTAATAACTTGTAGATTCTACAGAAGTCCAAACAGCCTATTACTACCAACCCTTTGTCTTAACGCAATTAGCGGGTAGAATCAGGCGATTTATATCGATCAATTAACCTTACATTTAACATATGCACAATGCTAATGTTTAAAGCCTGTTGTGATGTAAATGGAATCGGATCTGGCTTACTATTGACTGGCCGTCTATTGTTTAGAGTAATTGCATTCCGTTCACGTCTAAAACGTAATTATTCCCGTAAACTCTCTTTACCACGTCAAACGGTCCCTGCCACTCCGATAGTTGATCGTGCTTCGGAGGAAGCAAGAGAACCTTATCTCATCTCTTGGCAGTACCTCCCGATCTCTAGCAAGCTGATCATAATACCCAGCCTTCCCCAATTCTTCCTGTGTTTACTTGCAAGTTTCGTGTAAGCTCTCCCTGAGTGTTCCGTCTTCAAGAGCCAGCTCCTCACTTTCCCATAATTTGCGTAAAGCTAAGTGGTCCTCGCACCAAATATGTGTATATTAACCCATGTCACCTTCATTTTTTTTTCTCTCTCTCTTAAATTTGAATTTATTATAATCTTTTTGTTTTAAGTTACTGGTCAAATCTGAATGTGGGCGCATCATCAAAACTAAATTCGTCTTTACAGTTAGTAGATTATAAGGTTGACCGTACGGTCAGGATAGGCTTTGAGGGCTTCCAAATGGGAAATTCACTAGGTCATATTAGTTTGTTGTTATAATAAACAAAATTTATACAGTTAACATATTATGCAATATAAACTTTACTGTACTGTGTCATATTATTGGTTAAGGTGGTAGGGAAGGATGCATGGCAAACAGCTCATCACAGTCACTGAATGCCACATGACCTACTGATTAACAGTACTCTCTGCAAAGCATTTCCTTTTATAATCTAGATTTGAAACTATATAATGATTTCAACCATCAAATCTAATTCAGTCTTGTTGCCTTCTTTCACTAACTAATTGTTGAAAACAATCCCACAAAAAATCACTTTAAAAATTACTTTAAAATTTTGACCATATGGTCACGTTGGGATTTCATGTGTTAATTCAAAGTACGAAAACTTTGTACTTTATTGTGGTACTTCACACAAACAAACACACAAACAAAGAAACACACACACACACACACACACACACACACACACACATATATTGTAATCTGCTTGAGGTTAGGGATTCTGGGAAGGCCTGGCCCGCTACCAGTAGACGTCGGTCATGAGTTATTCAGTTCATTGTTGGAAACGGATTTGTAAGGCGGAGGGAGGGTAGGAGTAGCTAAGCAGGGCCTGGGGGGCGTGGGAGGTGATCTTACAGAGCGCCAAGGACGCATGAGAGCTCAGGACGAGGACGTCACGTCATCACTTGAATGTCTTAGTTGGAAGGAAGGGGAAACTGAAAGAGCTGGCCAGGTTATATAATATTACTTGACATTACGAGATAAATATGACCTGTTGATATAGCTATGATGCACAATACTTATGAATAGTAATGAAAAGTTTGCAGTGCATGCAATACACAGCGAACGGAGAGATCATAACATAGCACATAAGGAATGATCGTTTGAGAACAGTAGCAGAACTGACGTTGCCACTGAATAATGGCCTATACGGTGGCCACAGAGTTCCATCCCACTCCAAACTTTAATCCCACACACACACACACAAACACACACACACAAACACACACAAACACACACACATACACACACACACACACACACACACACACACACACACACACANCATGTTCGATTTCACGCTCCAACGCCTTGTGTTTGCTTTGCGGTCATTGTGGGCGTGGTTTACTAGCGGGGAACCTTTTCTACGAGCCAAAATCGCCCTTATGACGTGCTCTTAGAGGCGAAAGTTGCTTGTCAGACCTCTGCTTCAGGGGAGATACCATCTCTTGGTACCTCAGACCCTGTTATTATCACAGCAGGAAGCCGGTCGAAAAATGGCGGTATGTTATACGCTAATCTATCCATCAGTTCAACATGGAATTGAATGACCAAGCAGAGCGTAGCTTCGGGATAAGTATTTTAACTTATTGTTCTTAAAGTTACTAATGAAATCATTTTATTCCCAGTTGTATATAACCTTTAAATACCTTACTTACATAACATTTATCAAGTTTCCTCTTGCTTACCTAGAAACAGGATTTAAGGTGCCTGATATGGATTTTTTTCATGTTATAACTCTGTCGCAAGCAATTTCAGCATCTATGAACATGATGTATGGTCTTTAATAACTCGTAGTGTGGACTCTTGTAAACTGTGCCTCAGGTAACACTAAATCAAATGCAAGGGATAGTATGATGGACGTTATGCAGAATTATGTACAATTAAGAGGAAATTGTTTACAGATTAAATTCATGTTTCCAGAATTGTATATAAAGTTATAGGTGCAGAAATAAAGATATTAATAGGCTATATCCCTAGATGTCTATTTGATTATCTGTATGCGTATGTATGTATATATTTTTGTGCATATGTAATAATAATGTGCACATTTGTAAACACACGGGCGAGAGACAACACGTTTTCTTTGCATAGCCTCTACGAGAAACAAATGCATCCCGTTTTCTATAAGCCCCGCATCTCGTTTTCTATGAGCCCCGCATCCCGTTTTCTATGAGCCCCAAGAGAAGCTCCTTGTCATCAATCATTCGATCTGTCAAAAGTCATGTCCAATTTCACGCTCCAACGCCTTGTGTTTGCTTTGAGGTCATTGTGGGCGTGGTTTCCTAGCGGGGAACCTCTTCTGTGAGCCAAAATCGCCCTTATGACGTGCTCATAGAAGCGAAAGTTGCTTGCAAACCCCTACCTGAAAGGAGATACCATCTCTTGGTACCTCAGACCCTGTTATTATCACAGCAGGGAGCCAGTCGAAAAATGGCGGAATGCTATACCTATAATATCCATCTGTTCAACATGGCATTGAATGGCCAAACATAGCACAGCTTCGGGATAAGTTTTTTAACTCATTGTTCTTAAAGTTACTAATGAAATAATTTCATTCCAAGTTGTATATAACCTTTAAATACTTTACCTGCATACCAAAATCTTTCAAGTTTCCTTTTGCTTACCAAGAAACAGGGTTTATGGTACCCGATAAGGAACCTTTTTCCTGTTATAACTCTGTCGCAAGCAATTCCAGCATCTATGAACATGGTGTATGAACATGGTGGACTCACTGCTTGTAAAGTGTGCTTCGTGTAACACTAAAGCAAATGCAAGGAATGGGATGATGGACCTTATGCAGAATTATGTACAAATAGGAGGAAATTGTTTACAGATTAAATTCACGTTTCCAGAATTGTATATGAAGTTACAGGTGCAGAAATGAAGATATTAATAGCCTATATCCCTAGATGTCTATTTAATTATCTGCATGTGTATGTATGTATATATTTTTGTTTATATATAATAATAATGTGCACATTTGTAAACACACGGG
>BOPN01000356.1:445217-455217 GCA_017312705.2 Penaeus japonicus
AACAAAACCTGTTGCAAGATAAGCTATCTCCCATCCGCGATGCATATGCATGGCTACGTTTAGTCTTTTTTTTCAATAAAAATTAGTCTATCAAAGAAGCTTTTATGTTTAATTCTGGTACATTTCATAATGTTAAGTTTGAGAATTCATATATATATATATACATATATATGTGTGTGTGTGTGTGTGTGTGTGTGTGTGTGTGTGTGTGTGTGTGTGTGTGTGTGTGTATGTATGTATGTATGTATGTATATTTACACACACATATATATATATATGTGTGTGTATATGTGTGTGTGTGTGTGTGTAAAGACATATAGTATATAGGAATTTTGTGCGTGTAAAAGGAAAAAAAAATATATATTGGCAAGTTTGTATATGACATGTACGTACCCGAGATCTTACTCCAAAGTAGTCAAATAACCAGTCTGGTCAGGGAGACAAATAAGGCTCTCTTAACGCAGTAATAATAACAAACACTATGGATGAATGAAAGAAAATACAACCAGTATATCCATAAAGCAGCTGGTCTGACTAAAGACGATGTAAAGGATAGAGGAAGAGGGAGACAAGAAAGAATAAGATCCATATGGAACGAATGAAATCGTGAGAATACCTCCCGAATGCTTTCCGTTTTCTATGACCTTTCTTCGGGACAAACCTGCTGTCATCAAGTCATATTGACTGTCAAGCTGTCATGTCTGGTTTCACGGTCCAACACATTTTCTCTTGCTTTGTGGTTAGTATGGGCGTGGTTTACCAGCGGGGAGCCCCATTGGCGAGCCAAATTCGACTTTAAAACGTACCTATAGAGGCGAAAGTTGCTTGTAGCGTCACGGTTTCAGGGGAGACTCAATCATAATAGTCTTCCCGTTATTATTTTCACAACAGGAAGCCAGTTAGAAAATGGCGGTGGGATGTTCATTCTGTTTAAGAACTTTATCATTGTGGAATGAATGGGATATACAGAGAATTATATTATTCAAATACCATACGTTCGGTATCATAAAGGAGCAATGGGGAATTATTTGGTATTTGGTCTTTGCAAAATAATAGGTAGATATTACGGAAGCTCTGATTGATAGACGCTATTGAAGATAATGGTTTACAATATGATTATAAACCTACTTTTGCATATCATATGAAGATGCGATAGAAACTACTTATCCCTCTATCATTCTTAAATATATACATTATATATACATATTGTACATGTATCTCTCTCTCTCTCTCTCTCTCTCTCTCTCTCTCTCCATATTCATAGGTATTATATCTGTATATATATATATATATGTATATATATATGCAATGCCGCATTCATATGGATGTCTAACGCACCTCCATGACCCGGAGTCGAACCTCTACCGCCTTCAGGCACTGGCCCGAGAGTGCAGTACTAAGCCAACTAGACCACACGACCCAACAAAAGGATCGTCAAACTAGGGTGATACTAGATCCATAGAATTCTGTGTGTGAATGTGTGTGTGTGTGTGCGCGCGCGCGTGCGTGCGTACGTGCGTGTGTGTGTGTCAGCCTGTGTGTAAAAGCCATGTATATAAATATTTAGATATATATATATAACTGCATATTTCCTAACACACACACGTATGCATACACGTAAATATCGATAACCATCCATTTCTCTCATCACCCGAGGGATTGTGTTGCGGTGAACCCAAAGGAAACCACTTTTTATCCCCAAATAAACTACAATAAAAAGCATTAGATAATAAAAAATATACAAAGGATTAATATGATGTTTAATTTGGTAAGCAGTCGACTAGTCAACAAGCGGCGAGTGTGGCAGGGACAGTTTGGTTATTCCGTGTGGAAAATTAAATTCAGGAATGTGTAACTAGGATTCCCGGCCAACACTACTAATGAACAATAATTCATAAAGAGAGAGATACAGAGAGAGAGAGAGAGAGAGAGAGAGAGAGAGAAAGAGAGAGAGAGAGAGCGGGAGAGAGAGAGAGAGAGAGAGAGAGAGAGAGAGAGAGAGAGAGAGCGGGGGAGAGAGAGAGGGGGGGGGGAGAGAGAGAGAGAGAGAGCGAGGCAGAGAGAGGAAAGAGAGTGAGAGAGAGAGAGTGAGTGATGGGTGTCTTAGTCTGCTGGAACTAATGACCCACCACAAATAAGGTAGTGATGTCAGACACAGGGTTTGAACAGTTCAGGTTTATTCCATAACGCAGATAGTCTGCCGTTATGGTGCACGATAGAAATATACACTACAGCACAATGATCACTGTAATGAACACTATCACAACACTTATAACAGGCAGAGAAATCAGGCGTCAGTGATAGCGTAGTCAATGCTGGTCTATCTGCATGTTCCAGATTTCCTGCTTCTATGGAAGGGGTTCGCAGATCACACACATTGAGAAGAATAAAAAAATGAGGGAGAAATGGGGGTTATTAAAAGTGAAAAAAGTCGGAGAAAAATAGGGTGAAACTGAGAGACAACACTTCCACTGACTTACCTTGACTTCACTGCCTGACGCAATGTATTTACTGCTGTGATCACGAGAGAGTGAAAAAAAAAAAAAGTGTATCGGCGGTGCGGCTCACAAGAAGTGGCGAGCGGTCCACGAGTTTAAATTAAGGGAAATAGGAGGCGAGCACGATCCCTGGCTGACATCAGTCTGTGAGGGTGGCGGTTTTCCTACCGCTAGCACTAGTTTCTGAGTTTTTTTCCATGCCATTTCTGACATCAGTTTGTGAGGGTGAGCAGAATGGGTCCCACCGCGGCCACCAGTTTGTGATGGGTGTCTTAGTCTGCTGGAACTAATAACCCACCACAAATAAAGTATTGATGCCAGACGCAGAGTTTGAACAGTTCAGGTTTATTCCATAACGCAGATAGTCTGACGATATGGTGCACGATATAAATATACACTGCAGCACAGTAATAAACACTACCACAACACGTATGAACAGACGGAGAAATCAGGCGTCAGCGGTAGCGTAGTCGATTCCCGGTCTAACTGCATGTTCCAGATTTCCTGCTTATATGGAAGGGGTTCGCATCCGCCGTCCCCAACGGTGGTTATGCGGGAAGGTAGTCTGAAATGTAAGAGGCGTGACAGTAGAGGGTATTAAGCTCTTTTTGAGGGTCTAGGTACTTTGGAAGGCAACTATGTGCGAACCACCCATCACTGAAAGTTGACCTGGTCTGACCCGGTGATTGTCTTGCTAGTTGGCGTGCCATATGTATTTGATTTATTTCTGTATTTGATATCGAAATCGAACCATTTTCCTTGGTTAAATTACTCATGTTTCTCAAAACAGTTCACCAATTTTTTTTTCTCTCTATTCACACGGACTCTTTAAAACTATTTATTACGTAATATTTAGGAACACTCCGTGACATCACATCTGCGATTTTACTAAAACGCACATTATCTGAGAGCTTCCTCATGTACACCATACATCAAGAATTAGTTCTCTCTCCACCAACAAAACCTGTTGCAAGATAAGCTATCTCCCATCCGCGATGCATATGCATGGCTACGTATAGTCTTTTTTTTTAATAAAAAATAGTCTATCAAAGAAGCTTTTATGTTTAATTCTGTTACATTTCATAATGTAAAGTTTGACAATTCATATATATATATATATATATATATATATATATATATATATATATGTGTGTGTGTGTGTGTGTGTGTGTGTGTGTGTGTGTGTTTGAGTGTGTGTGTGTGTGTGTGTGTGTGTGTGTGTGTGTGTGTGTGTGTGTGTGTGTGTGTGTTTGAGTGTGTGTGTGTGTGTGTGTGTGTGTGTGTGTGTGTGTGTGTGTGTGTGTGTGTGTGTGTATGTATGCATGTATATATGTGTACATACATACAAACATATATATATATATATATATATATATATATACATATATATATATATATATATGTATGTGTGCTATATATATATATATATATATATATATATATATATATATTTACATATATACATATATAATACATATATATGTATATATATACACATTATAGATATGTATATATATAAGTATATATATATATATATATATATGTATATATATATATATATATATATATATATATATATATATATATATATATATATATATATAAATGTATGCACCCCCCTTCCTCTCTCTCTCTCTCTGTCTCTCTCTCTCTCAATTTATGTCTCTCTCTCTCTTTCTTCTTTTTTTTCCTTCCCACATATTCCTATCCGTTTGTTATCTCTGCGCCTCACGTACGATTCAGAAAAAAGTAAAGAGACATCGCCATCGAGTTCCAAAGTTCAGCGTCTGAATATGATAAGATCTGTGAATCAGAGGAATGACTTTAGCAGACGGATAAAACTTAGAAAAGTTCCTTTATCTTAGAAAGACTAATGTCTGCTCCTGACAGACTGATTGGCTAAGAAAGACTTAGAGATGATTATTCAAATTACTTGTTCCGGCATAATCGTAATCGGCTGCTTTGATTTTCGGAGTAGTTAAATAGCATGTTTTGGGGAGGTGCACTAAGCGGTGGCGTCTCCTTGTCTATCAACTTGAGCTAGTATATCGATATCCATTCTCCATTGTAGGACTTGCAGGATGTGAATGGAAAAGACAACAAAGCAGTGACTGAATCTATTGAATGGAAAGCGGCCATGACAAGGAACCGCAAATTACAGAGAAACGAGAAATTGTAAATAAGTCTCATGGCCATTGCCGCTGGCTTCAGATACTTACAAAATATAAATTTCCCCTCCTGCGCCATCATTTGTTTTCGTCTATGTCAAATTGAAAAAAAATAATGAATAGTAGGAAGGAAATAAAACAAAAAAACACTCGAGGCATATACACACCTTTCCTTTCTAGCCGTATGCATCTATAGATTAATATCCCACACCCGTATCTAGCATCCTTCCCCTAGTCACTTTTGATCTAGCATCATCAGCTGGGATGTTTTGGGAGATCAGAACACACAAGAACCAAGATCAAAAGTAAAGACATTTTTTCCATGTCTGACCTTGCACAAGTGATCGAGCAAGAACCACCTGCGAGATGAATGCAAGCTGCGCTCTCTCCAGCTGCCACGTGATGCCAGCTGGGCATTTAGATTTCTGTCTCTAGCTGGAGGTTGGAGCGCGGACCGGAACGTGGAGTCAGTAAGGCTTTGGCCACCAGGAAGAGAGGGAGTCCACGTAGCGTTCGCTGGCGAGGCGCCGACCACAGCCACCTTTCTCTTCCCGGCGCGAGAACCCGCGGATGGACGTACTCACGGCAGTTGATCCTTGCGCTGTGTAGTAGCAACAGTCCGCTCCGTTTTTGAGAGAAACTGTTGATCGCCGATTAATGTACTGTCTGTGGACTGGGTTACATTTCTTATTCAATTCCAAGTGGAGAGTGCTTCAGCAATTCGAAACTGCCAACGAAATAAAAAAAAAAACTTGAAATATTGAAATAGAAGAGCCTTCTTCAAATAAAACTTTTCGACAGGTATTTACAAGAACTGAAACTTCTGGAAGCTCGTCATCCACCCTGTGTAGTGTCGGCATCCTGGTGTTTGTCTTCCGTGCAGTGAAGAGACTCGCTATTCTTTCTCGTTCTCTCGCTTCCCATCTCTCGCCCTTATTCCTCTCTAGCCTCGACTATTCTCCGCCATCTCCATTTTTAAGCTCTCTCTTCTTCTTTCATATTTCTCCTTCTCCTCTCTCTCTTTCTCTGGTCCCCGCTTTTCTCCTCTTCCATGCAGCGTACCATATATCCCCGGCTGCTTCCTGCTTGAGCCCGCTACAAATTCGCGAGAGAAAGCGTTGGCCCATCAGTTGTAGCCCCGGGCGGACAGTGTTATAAAAGCCTTCGGGATCTCCCAAGTGAGAGTATAAATTTCGCTGTTGCTGAAGGAATAAAGACAGCCTCTCCGAGGACCGAGGAGTAGTGAGAAAGAGGAAAATAAACAAAGAATAAATGACGCAATAAACAGCAAACTAACGATATTGTCTGGCCGGGCGAAGAGTTCGGATTCTTTTATTTTGCCATTATTATTTTTGTTATTGAATTTCCTTCTCTGATACTGCCCCACGAGCCTCCAAGCGCGTTCACATAGGCTGATAATCATGATACTTTCGAGGCTCTTCGGAATGACTTTAAGATAACAACGAGCTCATCATGAGACACCTGCTAAAGGCTCCTTTGCATCTTGATCATGTTCATTCTACTGTACATGATGTGTAAGTGACAAACATTCTGCACGTGCACGTGCATACCTAGGTATGCGTAAATATTTGCATGCTCATAATTCATAACAACCGCCCATCACACACACACACACACATTCACACACACACACACACACACACACACACACACACACACACACACACACACACACACACACACACNATATATATATATATGTAAATATATGCATATATATTTTACTTATCTATTATAAACGGCATCTCCATACATCAGTGGTCTAAGTTGGAGACCGAAATGTTTTGTGCGTAACCTGCTACTCTGCTACTACTTTGCCTCCTATATTGTTTTGTTTTTGTTTTTTTGATGGCAGTTCCTAGAACGTAATTGGAAAGCCGAATCATGTCAACCAATAAGGAAGCTCATGCCATCTATCTGTCTCCGCAGTCCAAGTCCCTTAGGGTTGGCGCCCATCTAGTTCCAGTCCCTTAGAGTTGGCGCCCATCTAGTCCAAGTCCCTTAGAGTTGGCGCCCATCTAGTTCCAGTCCCTTAGAGTTGGCGCCCATCTAGTTCAAGTCCCTTAGAGTTGGCGCCCATCTAGTTCAAGTCCCTTAGAGTTGGCGCCCATCTAGTCCAAGTCCCTTAGAGTTGGCGCCCATCTAGTTCAAGTCCCTTAGGGTTGGCGCCCATCTAGTTCAAGTCCCTTAGAGTTGGCGCCCATCTAGAGGGCGCTCGTTGAACTCGCTCCGGCTCCTCTATATCCTGCCACCAAGTGGGGACTCCGCACCACTGCAGCCTCCTCTGCAGTGGCTCGGGGGAGACTCGACTAGTTTTCTTCGCCGTGTTTTCGTCTGCGCATCTAGGTGTCTGTCTGTCTGCCTGTGTCTGTCTGTGTGTGTCTGCCTGTGTCTGTCTGCCTTTGTCTGTCTGCCTGTGTGTGTGTGTGTGTGTGTGCTGGTGTGAGTGTGCGTGTGGAGGGAGTTTATGTTCATATCTGTACAGCGTTCTGTCTTCGTGAGAGAACGCGCTCGTGTATGTACGTGTGTGTGTGTGTGTGTGTGTGTGTCCTATCATTGTATTCCTGCACGTACATTCTTTGCGCATGCCTGTGTGCGAGTGTGAGCATGCCTGTGCCTCGTATGGATTCAGGTGGACTGACAAAAGTCTATCAAGGGCTGGGTAGGATAAGCGGGCTTAGAGTTGGCGCCCATCTAGTCCAAGTCCCTTAGAGTTGGCGCCCATCTAGTCCAAGTCCCTTAGAGTTGGCGCCCATCTAGTCCAAGTCCCTTAGAGTTGGCGCCCATCTAGTTCAAGTCCCTTAGAGTTGGCGCCCATCTAGTCCAAGTCCCTTAGAGTTGGCGCCCATCTAGTCCAAGTCCCTTAGAGTTGGCGCCCATCTAGTTCAAGTTCCTTAGAGTTGGCGCCCATCTAGTTCCAGTCCCTTAGAGTTGGCGCCCATCTAGTCCAAGTCCCTTAGAGTTGGCGCCCATCTAGTTCCAGTCCCTTAGAGTTGGCGCCCATCATGTTCCAGTCCCTTAGAGTTGGCGCCCATCTAGTTCAAGTCCCTTAGAGTTGGCGCCCATCTAGTCCAAGTCCCTTAGAGTTGGCGCCCATCTAGTTCCAGTCCCTTAGGGTTGGCGCCCATCTAGTTCAAGTCCCTTAGAGTTGGCGCCCATCTAGTCCAAGTCCCTTAGAGTTGGCGCCCATCTAGTTCCAGTCCCTTAGAGTTGGCGCCCATCTAGTTCAAGTCCCTTAGAGTTGGCGCCCATCTAGTCCAAGTCCCTTAGGGTTGGCGTGCCCATCTAGATACATACACATATATATGTGCGTGTGTGTATGTGTGTGTGTGTGTATGTATATATATGTATATATGTTCATATGGGTAATATTGGATAAAGACACAACCACCCGTAGCGAAAAAGCAACACCATAAAACCCTTTTCTTCCGCGAAAGGTTTCCGATGGAAATGAGTAGCGAAACTGTACAAAGGACAACGAAAACTACCAGAAAAATATCGTGTCGTGCCTAGAGGTTTGGTTTCGTCTTTATCCAAATTTACCGTTCATATGTATATATACATACATATATGTATATATATATATATGTAAACACACACACACACACACACACACACACACACACACACACACACACACACACACACACACACACACATGAGATCAAAGGAAAAAATTGTTACCCCTAAATTATTCATTTTCTGTCACAGTATTTATGTCATAGAAAGTTGACAGCTTTTAGTCAAGGGTAACTAAGCTAAATGTCTAATTCAACGTTTTGAATGTACAAGTCACATTTTGTTCTTGAAATTTACGTAGATGTCAAACTAGATATACATACATCCAATCTGAAATATCGTATGTACCGCACTGCATTCGTTTTTATTTTTTTGAGTTTTTAGGTCTCTTCTGAAGAATCATGCTGGTAACGAAATCCAAATGTTAACTCAGCCGACCCTTCATGAGGTATTCTTATGAGGTATACACAGTAGATATGAAATTATAAGCATCCTTATTCTTTCATAATTTTCAATTATTCCAACACACCAACATCATAAATATATTTCATCAAATGATTGACTGATTGTATATGATTATCTGCTCATTCATCAGCCATGATCATTTTTCCGAATTTGACTCTGATATATTTACGTACTTAGCTGTTTACTTTAATCTTTTCGTGTTTGTATGAATACTTCATTCATATATAAGAACGAATATGTGAAGGGAAATGTCCAACTGAAATGCATAACCACGCTTATTCAAGATACCAATTCCTTCCGTACGAAAATGAAAAAAAAAAAAAAAAAATCAGGTGATGTATCAATATGTATATAACTTATATGGTTGCCTTTTAATTCAAGTGCTATACCACGCCAATCTATCTAGATAAATAAACAAGCTTTAAAAAAGAAAATGTATTGCTTATCGGATTACGGTGTGAGTCGAGTGCAATTTCTAATGCCTTCATAAAAGGTAATTCGTTGTTAATATGATGCTAGAATTTCACGAATAATTCAATATTCCAGATTTGTACAGTTCACCGAGTTCTGTAGAGGTAATTTTTGTTCAGGACTTGTTCATGACCCCCATGCATCTTCAAACATTTGAAACTGGCTTACTGAATCATGATCACTGAACGACAATAGGCACTCTAGTGTGTGTGTGTGTGTGTGTGTGTGTGTGTGTGTGTGTGTGTGTGATATTGTATACAAAATTATCCTACTGTTTCCTACGAGCGACATACTCTTATGACACAGCGTCTGTTGTCAATGGTTAGCATAAAGTGTAAGATGAAACATGAATGTCTTCATTGATATCAATGGATTAAGCATAAATCCAATCATTTAATCAATTCATAAGATATAGCTTGGATAACAGGTCTTGTTTGATTTCACAGACAATTTAGGATAACGAATGACACCAACTGCTGAAAAAAAAATATTTGCAATATTTAGAAAATACGCCCTGTGTGAATGTCTGACTTAAACGTTATATATCCGTATTTTTCGTCTATTTTTAAGAGGCCATTGCTATATATATGGAGGGTTTCTCTTATATCTCGTTGTATTTCCTTTGCTTCTATAATCTTTGCTTTCATAACTTTTTTCTTTGAACGTAAGACATGGAATCGAGTGTACATCGTAATATTCATTTATCGACTACAGTGAAATATAGACAAAATGTTGAACATCTTATCTGACACTGCTAAATTTACTTTAGTCAATGAGGATCCTCTAAAAATCATTATCAGGAAGGAAGACAAATTAAATGGAGAATTAACAGAATTAAAGAAGCAAGATGTAATTGAT
>BOPN01000356.1:460217-462717 GCA_017312705.2 Penaeus japonicus
TCTCTCTCTCTCTCTCTCTCTCTCCTTTTATTTTGTATAACTATTTTAAGGATTATTGAATTCTCTAACTTTGTGTTTTACGTCCTGAAGGTAAAAAACAACAACAATATATGGCTGAAGTTAAGTGATTATGTCAACAAATGTATATTTTGGTTCTGTTGAATTACTAATTATATGTGTGCGGGAAGTCGCTTAGCCGGAGCTGCTTGTTTACTTGTGACTGCAACTGCTAATCACAAGCTGGTAACGGCATTAGCGGATTTCACTGTGTTGCTGGTCCCTCCCCCATCTCTGTAATTCCTGTTCTCTCAGAACAGATTTCGCTGTTGCTGCTACGAATGTCATTGGTTCTTATGTTGCTACTCAGTCAACGTGCTTATAGCAACATAATTACATACCTTGATTAGCGTATTCGTTTCGCAAGGATAAAATGCAGGAGGCTGCTTGTGATCACGTGAGATGAAAGGATGCATACGTGTGGTTAGTTATGCATATTGACCGGAAGGTGGCGCACATAAGAAGACGATATGCATCATGCAATTTCGAGGGGGCTTAATGTAAATACATAATAATATAAAGGTTAAAGGGTTGAATGAATATGAATTATGTCCCCCTCATACCTTTTCCTTTTAGGCCAAAATGCGTTCCATGTGTTTCGTTCCTGTGCCATGTCTGGTAATTGTTTGATATGTGCTTAATACCCTTAGTCCTGCTCATGACCCCCTGCATGCCAGCACATGAGCTTACCTACTCAACCATATGGTAACAGTAAAGATCCAAATTGAATCGTCAAATAAAAACCGTCTCTGCTGTGCTCAGGATTAATTGCATTTTCCTCTTTTCAAAACCCTATGACCTTTATATGTGATACAAAATCATTTATTTATTATAAACGTTCTTTTCATCTATGATATGTGTTTCAATTGAACATTTAATTTATTTCATATGTTCAATCGTTTTTTAATACGTTTCGTATATATTAGTCTGATAAATTGCTGTTCCATAAAGATGAGTTTAGCAGACCGATGTTTAAAGGCATACTAAAACACCGCAACGCATACACGTGCGTGTGTGTGTGTGTGTGTATGTGCTTATGCCTATATAAACCATGGTTGATGTTAGAATGGCAGTACCCAAAATCCTAAAGGGCACCGCTTTACAGGACCCTTTATTTAAATTCAGACAGGTCTCGCACGCGGATTCACAAGTAGAGAAGTAACGAGGAAAAGCCACTCGAGTTAAAAAGACGGAGCGCCAGTCCCATTGGCTATGTTGTTCTTCCTCCCTCGGTGAGTGGGCTTCCAATATTGTCTATATTCTCAGGAAGTCTTGCAACAACCAGAACAGAAACTCGATACAAGATTACCAATACAAGAATTCAATAATGATAATGCATTTCATACACAAGTATCGCATCGTGAAAGCTATGTCTATATAACCGAACTTTTGGAAGATGAAATGCGGCTCGGAAAGCAAATCATGACGCAATGGGAATACCTCCCTTCCCCTTGTAAAAATCTTGAGATTGTTCCCGAACCATCGCTCCGCCGATATTGAAAAATTATTTTCTGGAGAGTTTCCGAAAGACCCTCAGTGTTATTAGATTCCGGAGGGCTAAGTGGAACACTCTAGAAACACTAGATTTCGGGGCAGCGCCGACCCCCCACGACCCCCCACGACCCCCCTCCTCCAGGCGAAGGCGTTCGGGGTGTACTTGGCATTCGGATTCAACAGTTGTTCCATTCAGACGTGAGCCGCCGCGGCGGCGGAGAATAATTACACGGGATACATTTAAACATGAATTGCAATGGCGCAACACAAATACATATTCGTAGATGGTAAATTCTGGTTTTATTATGTGCAATATTTGGATAAATATATATATATATTATCTCTCTCTCTCTCTCTCTCTCTCTCTCTCTCTCTCTCTCTCTCTCTCTCTCTATATATATATATATATATATATATATATATATATATATATGTGTGTGTGTGTGTGTGTGTGTGTGTGTGTGTGTGTGTGTGTGTGACATATATATATATATATATATATATATATATATATATATATATATATATATGTGTGTGTGTGTGTGTGTGTGTGTGTGTGTGTGTGTGTGTGTGTGTATACATATATATACATATATATATATATATATATATATATATATATATATATATATATATATATATGAGTGTGTGTGTGTGTGTGTGTGTGTGTGTGTGTGTGTGTGTGTGTGTGTGTGTGTGTGTGTGTGTGTGTGTGTGTGCGCTTTTATATTTATTTATTTATATATATACATATATATATATATATATATATATATATATATATATATGTGTGTGTGTGTGTGTGTGTGTGTGTGTGTGTGTGTGTGTGTGTGTGTATTCATTTATTTAATTATATATACACATGTTCAAATATATGTATATGTATATATATACCTGTATATTTATGTGAATCATAATTTTCGTCACCGCTGAGCTCCCGCGAATATCC
>BOPN01000356.1:480217-485217 GCA_017312705.2 Penaeus japonicus
TATTCACACACGAACACAAACATACACATATAACACAAACACAAACACACACGCACACACAAACAAACACACACATATACATATATATACAAACATACACACTCACATATATATAACACATACAATGTCCGTCTCCCTTTCCCGCCCCTCCCCACGGCCGCGTCTCCCGCCCAGACCATCAGCTACACGTCCCCCCGGGGCGGCGTCAGCGTCGTGGAGGAGCGAGGCGAGACAACCACCAGCATCCTTCTCCTGCAGAACGCAAGGGCGTCCGACTCCGGCACCTTCATCTGCCAGCCGGAGGGAATGGAGGCTTCCCATGTCACCCTTCATGTCCTGGATGGTGAGTACATTACTTGAGGTTACTGAAATGAGAAGGAAGGATAAAGCACTGCTGTTCTGAATTACAGAAAAAAGAACTCACGTAATTTTACCAATTAAGCATCGTTTCAAGTGAGAATATAGAAGCAATAAACGCGTTGAGGCAAAATGAAACAATGTTATCGTTAAAAGTTTGCTCTTTCACCGTAGGTGTTGTCGGCATTCTGAACTTCGTATTTTTACACGATGACCATCACAATTTGGCAATGAACTTCAGTAACTTGAAACGCGGAGAGTGAAACCCGTAGAATGAAATGCACGGGAGTTAGTTTACATATCTATCATCATGCAGCCACATGATAGTGTCCGAAAATGGAAATAAAAATAGGATATAGCCGCTCACACTCAAACTTTTAAATGACCGCGTTTGTTTCAGGCGAGCATCAACGACAGCTGGTCATCCAAACGAACTCCAGCTGCGTGGGCACCAGCAGGCTGTCCGCCCTCTTCATGGCTGCTGTCATGGTCACCGTTGTCGTCCTGTGAAGTGACATAAGACAGACAGACAGACAGACACTGTTGCCTTTAGTAGACCAGCGTTTGTATCTCAAAGAATACCAAAGACTTTGCACCTCCGCTGGATGGCGTTTGCGTTCGGAGGAATCGTTCTCTAAGTGTGCTGTACAAAGTGTCTTGTATCAGTAACTTCTATTTTATACATGGTATAGTTAGTGAAAGATATTATTGTATACTGTAGTAAGTGTTTAAATTGTGACTATGATTAACACTTTTAAATTATTATGTTTCAGAAATATATCGTTTACAACCGAAAGTTAAAACAGAGTCATACATCAACATATTTTTGGCAAGGTATACTATATGTCAAACATAATGATTTGAAACGTCATATGACATCGATGGTCTAAGAATAAAGCTTCAGTAATCTAATATAGGTTTTAAGATTTTTGAAATATACTTTATGGGAAGGGAAGAGAACATCATAACTACAGCGTTATTGAAGTGTAACCTGGTCTTCCCTAAAAGAAACATGAGTTGTATGCTAAAAACAAAAACAAAAAAACTTCGATGTGTACAGTGTACAGTATCGTGCGAGATAGGCTTAATTTTATATGTAAGATGGATGTTTTGCTTTCTTTTAAATACCTCACAGATGTCGATACACTGCCGTGTGCTAGTATGTGTGCTGTTGTCATGTCACATTATTATTATTGTTTTTTTTAATGTAAATAATGTCATCGTTTTTATACGACAACTGTAAACACGTTAAGATGCAAATTTGAATATCCCTTTCATTAATTAGACAGTACTATATCTTAACTTACATTGAAAGTAAGAGCAGAATTGAAAGTGTAACCTTTTATATACTCAAAATCAGTAAACCAAATTCTCGAGAAGAGAAAATGCCACTTGCGTGACGAAGGCTGGGCCGGGTGAGTGGATATACAATTTCATGAATTCCAGATGAATTCTCTGCTCCGTTTCAAAAGGAAATGCACAATACTTACCAAGAGCAGACGTCGTCCTTTAGTTGCACACTGAAAGTTTAATGTCAAAACTGTCAAAAGTTTGTTTCTAACGCATGAGGATATATTTCCAAACTTTACTTTGGCAGACAGGGTTTCCAGCATGGGCTCTTTGTTCGCTTTCCCCTTTTCGACGATTTTCTCGAAAAATCTGTTTACTCCGCAGGGCGTGCTGTACCTTCCAGGTTGATTGCGAACTAATTTCCGGCTAATCTCGGACTCCAAAATGAGCTCCTGAGTTGACTCTGTGTCTCGCGTGAAACTTGGGGCACTTCTCGATACTTCGGGGAGAGGAAAAACTCCAAACTTGTTGTTAATTTAAAGTTAATTCCGAGGTAACTTTGTGTAAATCTTGTCCAACTGTAATCTAAATTTTCCCAACGGAGGATCACGTGACAAATAACAAATGGACCTTTGACATTGATGAGATTGCCTGAGAAGGAGAGAAAAAATGAAAATTAGTGACAAATCATTTTATGTTTTCTTGATAAAATAATGAACTTATTGGCATAATTTCTGTCTTGTATCGGACATTTCTACTATGCATAAATACTCTTTCTGTATTTGAGAGAAAAAAACTCTTTGACCAAAGTGGACGCATCCATAAATTGTAGATATGTATATATTTGTATTACAAAATAAACGATTGTTGTCAACAAGGTTATTTCCGTCTACCCTCTGCACTGGAAAATTATTATACCAAAAAGAAAGTATATGTTCAGTGCACATCAAAATTCTCGTTGATAATAAGTGATTATGATATGATTATAATCTAAAACATTTATCATTATCATCTTTCCTATCAATATTGTTACTACTCTTATTATTATCATTATCATTATTAGTAGTAATAGTAGTGGTTATGTAAAATTATCATTATTATTGTTATATTTATTATTATTACTCGTTTTATCATTATTATTACTATTCTAATTATTACTATTATCATTATTATTATCCTCCTCTTCCTCCTCCTCCTCGTCATTATCATCATCATCATCATTATCATCATCAACATCATCATCATCATCATCATCATCATCATCATCATTATTATCATTATCATTACTGTTATCATTATCATTATTATTATTACTATTATTACTATTGTTATTATTATCATTATTAATATTATTATTATTATCATTGTTATTATTGTCAATATGCTGCTGCTGCTGATGATGATGATTATCATTATTATCATCATCATTATCATTATCATTTCCATTATGATTTTAATTATAATTATTATTATGATCATTATTATTATTATTATGATCATTATTATTATTATTATTATTATTATTATTATTATTATTATAGTGATTATCATTGCTAGTAGTCTCATTAATATTGCTTTCATCATTATTATTATTACAATATTATCATCATTATTGATATCATTATGACAAAGATAGAAAGAATGATGATAATGATAATGATAACAGGAATAATAAAGATAATAATGGTAATAGCTATAGTTATATCTTTTTTATCATTATCATAGTTGTTGTTGATATTATTCTTTATCATCATCATTAATATCATGATTTTATTACTGTGACTGTTATCATCATGATTATTGTTATCATAACATTATTACAATAATTGTTTTGAGTGATATATTTGTCACTGCGATTATGACGGTAATAAAAAGTAGTAATATTGAACCTTTATATTCCTCTCATTTATTTTCTTTACTGCTATTTTCCTTTTACATAATTTAAAAAATAAAGTAATTATGAAAGTGATAGCCATAATATCGATAAAATCACATATCAATAATGATGATGATGATAATAGAAATAGGAAAACAACAATAATAATGATGGTAATGGTATTGATAATACTGGTGATAGAGATAATGATTATGATCACAACGATTATGACAATGATTATAACAATGTTGATGATTATGATAATAATGATAATAATAGTAATAATGATGATAATGATAATAGTGATAATAATCATATTAATACTCCTATTACTAATAGTGATGAATATGATAACATTGATTATGTTGATAATAAGAACAGTGATAATTATGCATTGATAATTTATAAAGCCAGAAAAAATAACGGTAATAGTAATAACACAACAGTGATGATAATGATGGAGATAACAGTTATGACGATAATGATTAAAAGGATAATGATAATTATTATAATAACAAAGATGATAATAATGAAAATTATGTTATTAATAATAGCATTGGCAATAATGATAATAATGATAATGGCAGCAAAGATGATAGTAATGATGATAATGATAATTAAAAGGTTAATGATAATTTTGATAATCATTATATTATTGTAAATATTACTGTACAATAACAATTAATATTATTTTTCTAGTAATAGAAGAATTATTATCATTATCATTATTTTTATCATTACTAGTTTACCATGATTATCAAAACTTTCAAGAGAATAATATTAAGAACATTAGCAGAAGCCAAACTAACAAGACAACTACTGACTCTTATGACGATAAAATGATAAAAGTAGTTATGATAATAATAACAATGATTATAATGATAATGAAAATAATGAAAATGGTTGATATAGCAATAGAAACAGCAACTAAGGAAATTATGATAATAACGATAATTAAACTCTGATAATAATGAAAGCTATAAGAATCTTGATATAACAGTAATAGCAATAATGCTAATTGATGATAATTAATCATAATAATGATAATGACAATGATAATAATGAAATTTAAAAAACAGATTATAGTGACATTACTACTAATGATTATGATTATAATAAAAATTATATTAATGACAATACTAACAACAATGATTATGTTAGACATAATCGTGGATATGAGGATGAAAATAATAATGATCGTTGTTATTATCATTATTAGAAGCAGTAGTAGTAACAGTATTGACATTATCATTATCCTTATGATTATTGCATTGTTATCATTGTCATTACTATTACCATCCTTCCTATTATTATCATCATTATTTTATTGTTGTTATTTTTATCATTGTGAACATTATTGTTTGTATTATCAATATTGTTATCGTTGATATTACTATTAATATCACCATCGTTATTATCATCATCATAAGTGTTATTATCACCAACAATATTACTATCATCATCGTCCTTATTATCA
>BOPN01000356.1:492607-500107 GCA_017312705.2 Penaeus japonicus
TATATATAACAGAATGGGCAACTAATAGTCAATGAATTTTGACTTAGCTCTTTCTTTGTTTGCAATTCCAGTCAACGAAGCTGTATTCGGTGTTGTGTTCACATCCCTTTTCCCTCCTCAAGGCAGCGCAATATACTCCCACATGTCTGATTTTACCCTTCGTCTGTTTGATGCTGTTGGCTAACATACTCTCGAAGGATGTCCGAGACAGCAGCATGCGGCTCTTTAAGCAGACATGTGAGGCTCTAGCCCCCTACTTTCAAACTGCCCAAATTACCGAAAAAATGATACAGCTATAGATGGCCACAGCATCATGGTGCATTATTATTGTTATATCATAAAAATGACAACTGTTATCATTATTATTTTTATCATTATTATCATTAAAATGTATTTGATTATCTTGTCTATGAATGTACTTAAATTCCATATGGGATTATGGAGGAGGATCATTTTATTTTAATATTTTTGTTTTTCCTTTCACAATTTACACTGCTGCTGCAGAAGCACTGCTTTTCTTTTTAGTTTGAGGAAACTGGGTTTTCACAGGCAACGACGTACTATTATGGAACGAATTATTCATAATGCATCATTGTACTTTTTTCGTCGGATTTTTCGTCAGTTAAGGTCTTCATGAAACACCTTTTTATTATATTTTATCACATATCATATATCATATTTTGATCAAAGCAACATCAAGATAAACACACAGACACACACACACCCGTGCGCACACGCTGTCACGGAGGCAACTAACCAGACATATATATTCATAAAATAGAAACATTTCTAAAACTGGAGGCTGTAAAGAGATTATACAGGCCAGGGAAGATCTATGAAACCGCTAAAACTTACAAAAAAGACGCACAACATAAGCAATAAACAACTCAGTCTTGTTCTTGTTCTGTTTTTACGGTAACCTTTATCCGTTTTCATAATGCTCCCACTATTTCATTGGTGAAAAGTCGAGTCAAAGAAGAGCTGTCTCTTAAAAATATCATCCTATATGAATATGCTGATAACATATCCATGAGTCGATCCCCCCACATATCCAAAAGTAATTTCAGAATAAATAGATAAAAAATAAATAAATAAATAAAAGGAACACTCGTGCATTCGATTAAAAGTTGTAATTGCTACAATCGCCTCGGAAGTCTGAATCGATGAAGTCAAGTCGATCGAGTCCAAAAATTATTGATATTTTCGAACTGATCTTCAGATGTTGGAGCCACAAGCTGTAGCCCTAAAACTTCGTAATTAAACTCTGAAACTCTTTGAACTGTGTTAACAATTGTATTTTCAAATAGCACCAATAGGGATTCCAGCTGATACAGAACAATATGTTCGATGTTTAGTAAGAATGCTATTACATACATATATCATATATTTAAAATCGTTTGTTCATTTTCATATCACACGAAAAGGGAATAGCGTAGCCGAAAAATTCAAAGTTAGGTCTAGATCCACTTTAACTTGGTTTAACTGAAATCGTTACAAAGAATGAAATTTGAGTCACATTGGAAATGGCACGGCAGCAACTCTTTACTACGTGGTCCCAATAGTGATTTGGTGTCCTGTGTTATCCAACGCACAGTACAACACTTTATATATTTTATCCAACGCCCGCCGACCGAACCTGACAAAATTCTCACCGGACTCCCAGACTTTCTGGAGTTGACCCACGTACGCGAGAACTCTCCCCTCGCGACAAGAAAGTTCAGCTCAAGTGACAGGTCGTTAGTTTCGATTTCCGGACGCCGCGCGCCTACGTCCTCGTGTGGACCGTAGGCTGATTTCTATTCCATTCATCCATGCGATGCTTATCGGACTGATAGAAGGAAAGAGCTTCGAATGACAACGTTATCATCCATTCCAATCAGGTTTTCTATTATATCCCTTAATTCAGCAGACTTTGGCTTAATTTACTGCATTTCCGTTATCATTATTTTATCAAGCGTATCATATAGATCAGTCAGTGCACCATTAGCTTCAGCGTCAACCACATGATCGCCATTAGCTGAATCACCTGCAGCGGTGACTGTCCCTGGAGGCGCAATTAGTGATGCCCACAGGTGAGACACAACGGCATCATATGCCGCGTTATGGACGGTAGCATCAGTGGGATCATTAGCCCTCAACCACGTCTGAGAGCCTGCGTCGTCGTGTACTGACCCCGAGCGCCCTCGATTGTGTGATCTGCGGCGTCATTACGGCGATAAATGAAGGCAATACCGGACTTCGATGTGACTAAGGGCGGGGCGACGTCTAAGGAGAGATGCGGATCTCAATTTACCTCTTCTCTTTCTCTTTCTCTCTCTCTCTCTCCCTTTCTCTCTCTCTCTCTCTCTCTCTCTCTCTCTCTCTCTCTCTCTCTCTCTCTCTCTCTCTCTCTCTCTCTCTCTCTTTCTCTCTCTCTCTCTGCGTCTCCTGAAAAAAGGAGTGGGAGGGAGGGACAAGAAAAAGTATGGTAAGGTAGAGAAAGACGGAACTGGTCAACAGAATGAATGGTTGTTTGTTCAGCTGAAAATTCATTACGCAAATGAATATATTTAATCCCTGTTAAAAAGAACTACATTATAAATATATATTAGTGGTAAATGAAGCGAAGGACTTTGTGATTTTTTGTATTAGTATACTATAGGGTATCGCCATGTCATATCCTAGACGTCTGGCTCAAAATATAATACGATGACTCAAATACAATACATATTTAATTTTCCTTGGGTTATGCTTGAGAGGAGACATGCAAGAATGACAATTTATGACAAGCAAAAATATATGATAAGTATATTAGAAATGACCATAGCCAATATTACCGCAATTAGAGTCGATAACGGTAAATGCAAAACAAAAAAATTAAAATGAACAAAAGTGAAACCGCCAAATATATAAAGCCAAATCTGATGGAATGGAATAAGATAAACTAAAAGTTAAAATCAATCTTACGAAAACGTATGTAGTTTACAGCGGAAACTTACGTGAACAGAACCACATAAACGGTGGTGATAAGTTTGCCTTACCTCCAGTTAGACGGACGTCTATGAGGTTTTCGATACCGAGTTAAAGCTTGTAAAACTGGTTGACATATGATTCAAATAAACAAAGCCTCTTACTCTAAGGTTTTCGTTTTTTTTTCTTTCTTTTTTTTCTTTTCTTTTTTTTTCTTTTTCTTTTCTTTCTTTCTTTCTTACATGGACATGAACGCTAAATGATTAAAAAACAATTGCACAAGGGATAACGTCGGCAGCTGCGATGACTGATTATAATAACAGTGATTGTAATAACAATCTAACAATTGTAATGATAATGATGATGATAATGATAATGATAATAACAATGGTAATAAGGATGATGATAAGGATGATTATAATGATAATAATAGCAATAATAATTATTATAATTATCATTATCATCATCATCGTGATCAGTAGTAGTATTGTCATTATTTCTATTTTTATTATAATAATCAAAATTAAGATAATGATAACAATAATTATTATGAACATTATTCTTTTTAGAATTATCGTTATCATTATGATAATAGTATTAATCATAATAATAATAAAAAGTACAGTAGTAGTAATTATATTAGTATCAATAATGATTGGCATAATGATTATAATAATGTTAGTGATAATGATAAGAATGATGATAATAATGATAACCATAAAACTAATAATGATAATGATAGTAATAATGATGATAATAATGAAAATTATAATAATTTTGATAATGGTAATAATATCAATAATGATAATGATGATATTGTTGATGATATTAATGACATTTGTAATGATAATGATAATGACTATAGAAATAATGGAAACAGTAATGATAATGATGATAATTTAATTCTGAAGGTGATGCTGCTGATGATAATAACAGTATCAAAAGTATTAACAAAAAGTAATTATTATACATACATAGTAATATATGCGTTATATGTATAGATCACATAACATTCAGTGTGGATGTGGTGAGTATAGTACTTTAAAAGCTCAAGATGTGTTAGTAAATCTTTAATATGTAAGTATGTACTGCGTGTATGAAATGTACAGTTTTAACTGAATCACTATTAAACAATATCGAAGTATTGCCCGAATTACTCTTTTTGTAAGATAAAAACAACTTCTAACTTTACTTGGAAATTTTTAAAAAGTTACAAGGTGAATCACTGAAATGCCTTATGATTATCTTCAATGTAATTTAAGGAAAGTTGCTTTTCCTTTACCTCAAAACCCAGGCCCAAGGTAACGTAGTATTAATAACATTGGTAGTAACATTCCTCAAGTTAAGAGAGAGAGAGGGAGGGAGAGAGAGAGAGAGAGAGAGAGAGAGAGAGAGAGAGAGAGAGAGAGAGAGAGAGAGAGAGAGAGAGAGAGAGAGAGAGAGAGAGAGAGAGTGTGTGTGTGTGTGTGTGTGTGTGTGTGTGTGTGTGTGAGAGAGAGAGAGAGAGAGAGAGAGAGAGAGAGAGAGAGAGAGAGAGAGAGAGAGAATTAGTAATCTCCTCTCCGCATCATGTATAGCGTCTTGCATGCATGAGTTTTGACAGACTAAGATTGATTGATAAATCCTCATTTTTGCAATGGCTTCGGGATAATGACTTCGTGAAGATCACTTTGAATGATGGTACCTGAGACTCCCTTCCATCCCTTCCACCCGAAGCCCCCCTCCCCTCTACTCCTCCTCTGCCCACCGATTACCCCCCCCCCCGTCCCCCCGCCCGCGTCCGCTCATCGCGACGTATTATCTCCATCAAGGCTTATCCTCGGCCATCCATCACGCCAGAGTAAGCATGCTCGAGAAAATATTAAAGCTGATCTTTCGGCTGAGTAAAGGTTCGCCCTGTGGACCCGATCCTCGCGTTTCCCAGAGCGGAAGGAGAAGGAGAGAGCAGGAAAAAAGAGGCAAGAACGAAAAAAATGCCGCATCATATACTCATCAGGGGCTATTCTCTTATCTTAATGTAATTTCCGTTTCTTACCCCTTTTCTTTCTCCCGCTAGTGCGCGGGTTCCATCTTGCCAACAGATCCAGTGTTGAGGATCGGAATCTGTGTAAAGGATTTCTTCAAGACCCTTTCTGGCACGCAGACATTGATGACTATAATGATAGTTATGATAATGATAAAACACTAATCGTTATGTCCTAAACTTAAAATAATAATGATAATTATAATGTTATAATTGTTATTAATTTTTAATATTTATTCTATTGATGACGATGAGTATAACAAAAAAAAAAAAAAAAAAAAATCGACAACAGTTATAACTAGAACGTAAACAATAACACACTTTCCTCTCAAGGGAATACAGACACATATATAGTAGACGTATGCGCTGTTATCACCTCATAAATGTTCATTAGTGGCATTTACATTTTTCATAGTTAAAATATGATTAATGCTAGAATTCCCGGTCGATCGCTTGATTTATGAAAATGCCTTGCCTATTAATGTTCACATATGTTTCTATATAGTTTACTGATCATCTTCATAAAGCATTTTATATTCTTGCCAAAATAGTCTTCGCATTGTGGATCACTCCGAATTATATGAGCTTCATTCGAATGCAAACAGCGAGGCATTAGAGAAATACGGTTCGGGTGAAGTGGGAAGTTGTGATCAACAGAAGTGCCGATTCCTCCGCATAATCACGGTTGAAATATTCATTGTCAGATCAGCGTAATATCTCCATGGCAGAAACGATTTTGATAAGGTGGAGGGCATAATTCATTTTGGAAGCGAAAGAGAAACAGAGAGAGAGGGAGAGAAAGAAAGAGAGAAAGAGAGAGAGAGAGAGAGAGAGAGAGAGAGAGAGAGAGAGAGAGAGAGAGAGAGAGAGAGAGAGAGAGAGAGAGAGAGAGAGTCAAAGCAGGGAAGGCCGCAGGGGGAAATGATTAATCCTTTGTCAAGCAGTCGCTCCCAAAAAGCTTGAGATCGAGAACGCATGATTAAAATGTGCATCTGATGCCCTGTAGGGACACGGAGGCAGGGAGGTTATTGCTTATTAATATCGACGTATTTCATGTTTTAGATTTGGTAGAATTATAATGATAGGCGGATCATTGGATCATTTATGGGAGACACTATTTTGTTCAATATGTATGTATACATCTATATTTGTTTAGGTATATGTTCGTGTGTATGTGTGCGAGAGAGAGAGAGAGAGAGAGAGAGAGAGAGAGAGAGAGGGGGGGGGGGATAGATAGGACTGATTTCCAATACCTCAGAAGCCAAATTTGAATTCCAGTGTGGCGATAGCCCTCTTCTATCATTTTCATAAGATATGGTTCTTAACATTTCATTTTTAATTACAACCGTAGAAGGTGGACCAGAATAGCATAAGATATCAGGAGAAAAGAGTGAAAAAAACATCGAAACACAGATAAAAAATGATAAGGAAACAACAAATGGAAAAGATTAATGAAAACAAGAAAGACAAGAAATATTAAGAGGGGGAACAAAGAAAGATGGAGTTAGGTGGACGGGAAACACGACAGAGGAAGGAGGGAGAGGACAGCGAGAGAGAACAATAAGACGGAGCTTTATAGAGAGATAAAGGATAAGCTCACTGATTTTATCTCAGTGCGTTGCTTTTTGCAACACTGATGCAGTGTTATTGACGCTATTCGTCACTTTGGCTTCACGATAGACGCTATTCGTCACTTTGGCTTCACGATAGACGCTATTCGTCACTTTGGCTTCACGATAGACGGTATTCGTCCCTTTGGCTTCACGATAGACGCTATTCGTCCCTTTGACTTCACGATAGAAGCTATTCGTCCCTTTGGCTTCACGATAGAAGCTATTCGTCACTTTGGCTTCACGATAGACGCCATTCGTCACTTTGGCTTCACGATAGACGCCATTCGTCACATTGGCTTCACGATAGAAGCTATTCGTCACTTTGGCTTCACGATAGAAGCTATTCGTCACTTTGGCTTCACGATAGACGTCATTCGTCACTTTGGCTTCACGATAGACGCTATTCGTCACTTTGGCTTCACGATAGAAGCTATTCGTCACTTTGGCTTCACGATAGAAGCTATTCGTCACTTTGGCTTCACGATAGAAGCTATTCGTCACTTTAGCTTCACGATAGAAGCTATTCGTCACTTTGGCTTCACGATAGACGCCATTCGTCACATTGGCTTCACGATAGAAGCTATTCGTCACTTTGGCTTCACGATAGAAGCTATTCGTCCCTTTGGCTTCACGATAGAAGCTATTCGTCCCTTTGGCTTCACGATAGAAGCTATTCGTCACTTTGGCTTCACGATAGACGTCATTCGTCACTTTGGCTTCACGATAGACGCTATTCGTCACTTTGGCTTCACGATAGACGGTATTCGTCACTTTGGCTTCACGATAGACGCCATTCGTCACTTTGGCTTCACGATAGACGCTATTCGTCCCTTTGGCTTCACGATAGAAGCTATTCGTCACTTTGGCTTCACGATAGAAGCTATTCGTCACTTTGGCTTCACGATAGACGCCATT
>BOPN01000356.1:515107-517607 GCA_017312705.2 Penaeus japonicus
ATATATATATATATATATATATATATATATATATATATATATATATATACATATATGTATATATATATATATATATATATATATATATATGCAAATATATATACATATATATATATATATATATATATATATATATATATATATATATATATATATATATATATATACATATATATATATATATATATATATATATATATATATATATATATATATATATATTATTTATATATATATATATATATATATATATATATATATACATTTATATATATAAATATATATATATATATATATATATATATATATATATATACATATATATATGTAAATATGTACATATATCTATATCTATCTATCTGTCTGTCTGTCTATCTATCTATCTACCTATAATTAGAGAGAGATATATGTACATATATACAGACATACATTTATTTGTGTATTGCGAATTGTGGTCAGGGCTAAGGACCTGGTTTGCTTCGTTTGGGGTTGCTCGCATTTTTTCTTTTTCTATTCATTAACATCTTTTAGCTTGTGTATTTATTTTGTTTACTATTGATACCTGATTTAATTAATACATAAAAGAAACTTTTTTTTTGTGGAGCATAGCACGTCACTGTTAGACTTTTGTAACTCAGTTGTTTTCTTATCCTTCTATGCTGTCCCCAATTTCATTTCCATCAGTGAGTTTAGTCTTTCTACGCGGTGTGATTTTGATAATTTTTTATTTATCATTATATTTTTTTTTGCGAAAAATAAAGAAAAAAGCGTTTTCTATTTATCACTCATAACCTCTTGACAAATGAACATCCATACACACACACACAAACACACACACACACACACATACACACACACACACACACACACACACACATATATATATATATATATATGTGTGTGTGTGTGTGTGTGTGTGTGTGTGTGTGTGTGTGTGTAAGAATGAATGAGTGAATGATCGAGAGAGAGAGAGAGGTTCCTAACAAGCTTGAAGTCGTTCCCTTTGCTTCTAATATTTCTTTTTCTGTAATCCGCTTCTCTCTCTATCTCCATGCCTTTTAAATACGACATTTCCCTTTTTCATTTCCCTCGCGCTCTGTCCCTTCAAGTTCCCCCTTCGCTCCACACACCTTTTGTCCTCTCACACATTCTTTGTATCACAGGTCTGGCCTCTCGGTTTTTTCATAGCGATGTATCTTTTGCTGATCGCTTCAGTAATTTCCAAAAGTTATTTGTATACAAGAGTAAAGTTTCCTTTCTACTGTGTGCCACACACACACACACACACACACACACACACACCAAAGAATTCTTCTCTAATCCAGTAAAAAAAAAAAAAAAAAAAAAAATCCCACCAGTTTTAAAAATCGAGTTGAGTTAATGTTGATGATTTATTTTCTTTGATTCCCCTAAATATGAAAAAAAACTTGTTCTGGCAAGACAAATTGCTCATGGAAAGATCGTAGCATTGTGACAAAGTACCTAGCAAGAATAGCAGGACCTCGAGGACATCAGACTCATACCTCTACTCTTTCCTAAACAAAATCTTCGAGATTTGGGAAACCGAAAAAGCCATTGCTATCGTTCCCAAGCTCGCTGACCCCTTCAGCTACATCAAATTAAAACAAGACAGGTAACTGGGGCGAATCATCGTCACCATCAACCTCCTTTCAACCGCATCATTTAGAATACCGCGGAGGATTTAACGAGGACTTGGCACAATGGACTCCTCCCGCTATCAGCCGCAGTTCCTAGAGAACTCGAGCAAACAGCTAAATCTTTGTAGAAGTCTTCAAGGAACATTTCTCGGCCCATTATTATCAAATTAATGGTAGCGGTTCAAATCTACATATATGTTAGCACTCAGGATCAAGTGTGTGTGTGGTGTGGTGTGTGTGTGTTGGGGGGGGGGGGGGGATAAATGTCCCTTTCAAAATGAGATCTGTCCAGCCCTTTTACAACACAAACATGTAAAATAAACTTATAGTCTGAATTGCACTGTTACTGTTTCTTGTTTTTTTTAAATAAATTTCATATCTTTGCTTCTTCGGTAGCTGTTATGTTTAATGCATACGCTCAACCTAAAGTGAAATGAAATTTTGTATTCTGCGATCATGTTTTTCATTTTTCTTGACAAATTGATTTACACAGCGGGATGTGTTTTGTTGGCTAAATTCAAGTAACTGTTTTTGCCTTTTATCTCCATATAGGCCATTTATTCTTATTACTATCATTACTTACAATCCTTCCCCTTCAAAATGGTCTGAAATTTAATTTTCTACTATAAATAACTTTGTTACAAGAATAGGAAGAAAATAAGCTCGAAGATTCCACACGTATCACTCTAGAAGTATAACAATAACAAGAACAGGAAAATGAAACAAAACAAGAAAAAATACAGGAAAGAGAAGAAGAAGATAAATGGGATGAAGAAGCGAATGAAGTATAACCATGGCGAACCTACGCGCTCCAGGTTAAAAAAAAAAGGGACTGGAAATGC
>BOPN01000357.1:0-2500 GCA_017312705.2 Penaeus japonicus
GGGTTACTCGTCTGTTGGTATTTTGGTGTGTTTGTTTGCCTGGTTTATTCGCGTTTCTCTCTCTGTCTCTTCTCTCTCTCTTCCTCTCTCTTCTTCTCTTTCTCTCTCTCTCTGTCGCTTTCTCTTTGTCTTTCCTTTTCTCTCTATTTCTCCCTCTCCCTGTTCTTTTCTCTCTCCTTCTCCGTCTCCCTGTCCTTCTCTCTCTCTCTACCCTTTTCTTCCTTTCTCTATTTCTCTCTCTATGTCGCTCTCTCTCTCCTTCTGTCCTTCTCTCTCTATTTCTCTCTCTCTCCTTCTGTCCTTCTCTCTCTCCATCTGTCCCTCCTTCTCTCTCTCTCTCTCTCTCTCTCTCTCTCTCTCTCTCCTTCTCTCTCTCTCTCTCTCTCCCTCCATCCCTCTCTATCTCTTTCTTACAGTAAGGTATAGCCAAGAAAAAATCCTGAATTAAGGAATATACAGAAAATGATAGATGAACAAACAAACAAACGGACAGACGAATAAATGATTAATCATAAAGAGAAACAAAGAATAACAACAAAATAGATAGATAGAATGGATAGATAGAACGATAAAGAAATACACCGATAAGTAAAAGCAGATATATAGATAGATATAGAAGGGACAAATGAAACCCAAAATGTAATAGATAGATAAATAACTGAATAGATAAAGACGCAAATTTATGAATAGATAAGAAAAAAGGAATCAGCAATTTGGAAGCAATGAAGAAAATACACAAATCAACAAACAAAGAAATGAATGCAAATAAACAATCAAATAGAATGATTAAAAAAAACAATTAAACAAGTAAATCAATCAAGTGAGAGCAGAACCATTAAGTTAGTAAAAAAAAGAAAGAAAGAAAGAAAGAAAAAATCTAAGTAAACAAATGGATCAACAAAGAAGAGGATCCCATCCCCCTCCCCTTTCCCCCACCCCTACCCCCTACGCCCCTATATCCCCCTTGCCACCCACCCCCACCCCAGGCTCCCGACCCCCATCCCCCTACCCCCTTCCTCTCCACCCCAGGCTCCCATCCCCCTACCCCATCCCTCCCTCCCTCCCTCCCGACTCCCCCCACCCCAGGCCCCCATCCCTCTACCCCCTCCCCCTCCTCCTTCCCCCCTTTCCCCCCGTAACGGTTACCAAACGTCGGTGTAAATTCTAAGGCGAAGCTGAAACGCAGAACGCGGTGCCATTGTTAACGGTGTAAATTCCAGGCCTTCGGGTCGCTGGCTTGCTCTCCAGCGCGTGATTTCGGAGTGAAACAGCAATGAGAGAAAGCAAGGATATGGGGGGGAAGGGGGGAGAGGTGAGGGATGGTGGGTGGGAGGGAGGGAAGGAGGGAGGGGAGGGAGAGGAAGGGAGGGAGGGAGGGAGGGAGGGATGGTGGGTGGGAGAGGGACGGAGGATGGTGGGTGGGAGAGAAGGAGGGAGGGGAGGGAGAGGGACGGAGGGATGGGGGGAGGGAGAGGGAGGGGGAGGGAGGGTGAGGGAAGGAGAAGGAGGGAGGGTGGGGAGGAAGGTGGGAGGAAGGAGGGAGGGGAGGAAGGGGAGGGAGGGAGGGAGGGAGGGGAGGGGGGGAGGGAAGGAGGGAGGGAGGGAGGGATGGTGGGTGGGAGAGGGAGGGAGGGAGAAGGAGAGGGATGGAGGGATGGTGGGTGGGAGGGAAGGAGGGAGGGATGGTGGGTGGGAGAGGGAGGGAGGGAGAAGAAGGAGGGAGGGAGGGAGGAAGGGAGGGAGGGATAGTGGGTGGGAGGGAGGGAGGGAGGGGAAGGAGAGGGACGGATGGTGGGTGGGAGAAGGAGGAAGGGTGGGAGGGAGGGAGGGAGGGAGGGAGAGGCAGAGGAACGGAGAGAGAGAGAGACAGACAGACAGACAGATAGATCGAGATAGACAGAGAAAAAGAGGAAGAAAGAAAAAGAGATACAGACAGACGAAAGCATTGGCAATATTCACGTCTTTCTACCACAATGCCAACTCTTTTCTGGTCCCGCTCCCGCCTGTGAAAAGCTTCCCTTAACTGCTCTTCTTTTGTGGCAGCTGAGGTCCCTCCAGAACTTCCAAAGTCTTCAAACGTCCCACAGACTTTTTGGATGGCAATTCTCCTGACCCCTCCCCCCCCCTCTTTCTCTTTCTCTTTCTCTCGCTATATCACTTTCTATCTCTCTCTCTCTCTTGCTATATCTCTTTCTGTCTCTCGATATATTTCTTTCTATCTCTCTGCTCTCTATCGCTATATCTCTTTCTATCTCTCTGCTCTCTCTCGCTATATCTCTTTCTATCTCTCTGCTCTCTCTCGCTATATCTCTTTCTCTCTCTCTGATCTCTCTTGCTATATTTCTCTCTCTCTCTCTCTCTCTCTCGCTATATTTCTTTCTCTCTCTTGCTATATTTCTTTACCTCTCTCTCTCTCTCACTCACTCTTTCTGTCTCTCCAGACAAAACAGATAATGCAAAAAATTACAATTAACACCCTAATATTAGATCTTTACAGTGA
>BOPN01000357.1:25000-37500 GCA_017312705.2 Penaeus japonicus
ATGAAGCAATACCGAAGCAAGTGATTATAGTTCAGTCCCCCCTCCGCGTCGGTGCTCGAAGCCCCACGGTAGTTCCGCGTCTGTCTCGCCTCGCCCCCTTTCCCGGAGCTCGGCGACGCGACGTGCAGGCCCGCCTCTGGTGAATGATGCACTGCGGCAACAAATGAATTTTCGTTCCCGCGGAGCCCTGGCTTAATGGCCGGCGGCGGCGGACGGCTAAAAAACCTGCTCTTAATTAAATGAGGACGATGTGCAAGCTCCGTTGAATATCGCCGGGCGCACGCACAAGGAACGTCGTGAAGCTCACAATTGAATTTCTCTCGATTTTTTTAAGGCTCCAGACGATTATGGTAATATATTTCGCGTTTGGGTCCCTCGCAGTCCTGGGACGGCCGTCGGCAGCGCGTCCTTGAGGAGGCCAGGGGACGATCCTGTAGGATTTCCTTTTATTTGAGCGAGGCGTCTCAGTGCTCGACATTATGCAAGTGTCAGATGGAGACATAATTTGCAAGCTATTTGACTTTT
Organism: Penaeus japonicus; assembly: GCA_017312705.2. Taxonomy (NCBI): domain Eukaryota; kingdom Metazoa; phylum Arthropoda; class Malacostraca; order Decapoda; family Penaeidae; genus Penaeus; species Penaeus japonicus. Next base: position 25,526 of record BOPN01000357.1, read on the forward strand.
TTTTTTCTTCTTCTTCTTTGATATTTTTAAACTGTAGGCACCGAAATGCAACTTTTTTTTAAGCAGTCGGATGAAAATGTGATAGTAATGCCAATGGTTTTTATAGTAATGATAATCGTAATCATGATAATGATACGAATATCGAAATATCGCTCTTTTTTAAGCAGCCTGATATAGATGTAAAGATGATGAGGATAATAATAGTAATGATGGTGATGATAATGATAATGGCAATGGTGATGATAATGATAATGATAAGGATAATAGTAATGATAATAATAATGATAATGATGATAACAATAATAATAATTTTAATAATAACGATAATATTAATAATGATAATAATAATAACGAGAACATTAATAATGATAATGATAATAACGATAATGATAATGATGGATATTTGCTCCACTTAAACAGCCGGATGAAAATAACAACAATAAAAGAACCTTTCCTTAGTCATAATTCCTCCATCACCCTTTCCTTCCCTTTCGCAAAGACCCCCCATCCCTCTCTCCCTCCATCGCGAGCTGAAATAATTCCTCCTCCCTCGGACATCCAGAAGGACAAAAGCAGGAGGCATCTCGAGGAAACAAAAGGACCTCATTGTTGTTGTGGCTCTTGGACACGCCGCCCGCCCGCCCGCACGCCCGCACGCCCGCGACAAAAGGGATTTTTTTTGTGGCCAGGCTCGCTCGAATAATGCCATCGAGGTGGGACTCCATGCCTTCACTCCCTCGATCCTCAAAGGCATTCCCCTCACGTCTCACGATGCCCGATCCTGGAGGCGGCGAGAGGGGAAGGAGGGGAAAGGAGGTAGGACTCTTGTCACGTTCGCTTCGAGGATCTGTCTCCTGTGAGATCGGGGTCCTTGGAAGGAGCTCTTATCCCCATCTTAAGAAGAAGAAGAAGAAGAAGCAGAAGAAGAAAAAAAGGTGTTCACTCGTTTGGATTCTCTTTTACTGGTGTTCGATTCGTTGGTTGTTCCCTTCACCAGCACCCCTCCCTCCCCTCTCATTCCACGAGTTTGCTGGCTGTCTCATTCTCCTCGCACCCTCCCTCCAGAAGCTATCTTTCCTCTTTCTCCCTTACTCCCTCTCTATCAGCCATCCCTATTCACCCTCTAACTCCCATCCCCTATTCAACATCCCCCCTCCTCCTCCCCTTCTCGCCTCCTCCTCCCCCATTCATCACCCTTTTCCCTCCCCCATTCATCACCCTTTCCCCTTCCCCTTCTTGCCTCCTCCTCCCCCATTCATCACCCTTTCCCCTTCCCCTTCTCGCCTCCCCCTCCCCCATTCATCACCCTTTCCCCTTCCCCTTCTCGCCTCCCCCTCCCCCATTCATCACCCTTTCCCCTTCCCCTTCTCGCCTCCCCCTCCCCCATTCATCACCCTTTCCCCTTCCCCTTCTCGCCTCCCCCTCCCCCATTCATCACCCTTTCCCCCTTCCCCTTCTCGCCTCCCCCTTCCCCTTCTTGCTCCCCCTCCCCCATTCATCACCCTTCCCCCTTCCCCTTCTCGCCCCCCCTTCCCCCTTCAACCAGAGGCTCACCCCCCCTATCAATCCATCCCCTCACCCTTCCATCCCCCCCATCCCCCTCCAACCAGAGGCTCACCTCCCCTATCAATCCATCCCCCCCTAACCCCCCATCCCCCTTCAACCAGAAGCTCACCCCCCCCCCTATCAATCCATCCCCCTATCCCGCCATCCCCCCCTCCCATCCCCCTTCAACCAGAAGCTCACCCCCCTATCAATCCATCCCCCCATCCCCCCTCCCCCCCCCCCTCCCATCCCCCTTCAACAACCCAAGGCCTCGATGGCCGTCAACCAAAAGGACCTCAAGCACTTAATGCGTTCCTTCTCCACCCCGCATCCTGCTCGAGTTTCCTGTTGCTGATCCTTGAGGCGCGATGGAAGGATTTTTGAAAACCCATTTGGGTGTCAAGCGCCCACGGGGGAAGTTAGATGACCCTCGAGGTAAGCAGGGCGCGGATTGAAAGACTGGAATGGCTCTATGGCGCTTTTATTTGGCTTGGGTTTGTGATTGTGGGTGTGGGTGATTATGTGCGTGGGGGTTTGTATGTGTATGTTTGGCTATGTTGATGGACGGGTAAATCGATAGGTAGGGATACACAAACGCACATAAACACACACACACACACACAGATGTGTGTGTGTGTGTATATATATATATACACACACACACACACACACACACACACACACACACACATATACATCTATATATATATATATATATATATATATATATATATATATATATATATATATATATATATATATATATATATATATATATATATACACACACACATATGTATACACACACACACACACACACATACACACACACACACACACACACACACACACACACACATATATATATATATATATATATATATATATATATATATATATATATATATATATATATATATATATATATATAAGAAGACACATTGCATCACGAATCCTGAAGTGTCACCTTCTCTGCTCAACCCGGAACTGACTGATATTTGCCGAGCGACATTGACCAAAGATTGCATAACGATTTGCAAACTTCTCTTCAACTCAAGTTAGTTTGTTTGTTGGGAAAAAGTTTGACAAGTGGAGGAGGAGAATCACGAGATGTACGTGTAATACCGAGATTTAGCAAGATTAAGCAAGAGAGTGTTGCAACGCCCTCTGAGATTCTAATATTTCGCGCGTCGTCTTGCATTATTCGCTCACACACACGCACACACACACACACACAAACACACACACTTCCTCTCGCCCCTCCCTCACCCCTCCGTCAATGCTTTACCCTTACCCCCTGTCCCCGGCCCTCTCTCGCACCCCACCCCCCTCCCTACTAATGGGCTGATTCCATTATTCTGGCGTTCCATCACATTTTGCCCTCCCTCCCTTTTACACCCTCCCTCCCTCCCTCCCTCTATTCTACGCTTACCCTCCCTCCCCTCCTCCCTCTCTTGCACTTCCTCCCTCCCTCCCTCCCTCCTTCCCTTGCTTCTCCTCCCTCCCCTCCTCCCTTCTACGCTTACCCTCCCTCCCTTGCCTTTCCTTCCTCCCCTCCTCCCTTACTCCTGTTCCTTCCTCTCCACCTCCTTTTCTTCATTTACTCTTGTTTGTTATATCCTGACATCTCCATTATCACCTCTCCCTCCATTCTCCTACTCTCCTATCCTCTTCCCTTCTTCGTTCTCTTACCCCTCCCTCTCCCTCTCTCCTTCTCCCTCCCTCCTTCTCTTACTCATCCCTCTCTCCTTCTCCCTCCCTCCTTCCTTTCCTCACTCTTTCTCCTCCTCTCTCCCTCCTTCTCTTACTCATCCCTCTCTCCTTCTCCCTCTCATCCTCCCCTTCCTCACTCCTTCTTCTCTCTCCCTCCTTACACACCACCCCTATCCTCTTCTCCCCCCCTACTCTCTCTTTCTTATTTCTTCTCTCTATCCCATATCCCATGCTCCTTGCCCCGTTCCCACTCATCCTCCCCTTTCTCCCCCTCCACCCTCTACCCCTTCTCACCCTTCACCCTCCTCCCTCCAGCCTCCACCCTCCACTCCTCAACCCCTTCTCACACTCCACTCTCAACCCCTCCTCCCTCAACCCTCCACCCTCCACCATCCACCCCTCAACCCCTTCTCATCCTCCACCCTCCACTCCTCAACCCCTTCTCATCCTCCACCCTCCACCCTCCACCCCTCCACCTCAATCCCTTCTCATCCTCCACCCTCCACTCCTCAACCCCTTCTCATCCTCCACCCTCCACTCTCCACCCTCCACCCCTCCACCTCAACCCTTTCTCCCCTCCACCTTCCACCCCTCATCCCTCCACCTCCAACCCTCCACCCTCCACCTCTCCACCCTCCACCCCTTCTCACCCTCCAACCCCTTCTCACCCTCCACCCTCCACCCCTTCTCACCCTCCACCCCTCAACCCCTCCACCCCTCCACCCCTTCTCACCTCCCCTTCATCCCTCAACCCTTTCTCACCCTCCACCCTCCACCCTCCACCCTTGAGATGATCTTGGGATATGAACCCCTATTGTCCTCACAGAGAGAGACCTAACGATGCTAATACAAAGAACAGCTTCCCACCAGGTTAGTCCACGTTGGGGATGATGACAGCTGGCGGAAGAGAGCAATGAGGAAGAGGAGGAGGAGGATGGGGGAGGAGGAGGAGGAGGAGGAGGAGGAGGTGGGGGAGGAGGAGAGGAGGGGAAGGGGAAGGAGGAGGATGAGGGGGGATAGAGGGGAGGGAGGAGGGAGGAGGATGGGGGGATAGGAGGAGGGAGGAGGAGGAGGATGGGAGGGGGGTGGAGGAGGGAGAAGGAGGGGGGAGGAGGAGGAGGAGGGGGGGAGGAGGAGAGGGGAAGGAGGGGAGGGAGGGAGGAGGAGTGGGGGAAGGAGGAGGAAGGAGGAAAGGAAGGAGGAGGAGGGGGAGAGGCGGGAGGGGAGGATGGGGGGGGAGGAGGAGAAGGAGGGAGAGGAGGAGGAGGAGGGAGGAGGGAGGAGGAGGAGGAGGAGGAGGGAGGAGAGGAGGGGAGGAGGAGGGGCAGGAGTGGGGGAGGAGGAGGGAGGAGGAGGAGGGAGGAGGAGGAGGAGGAAGGAGGAGGAGGGGAGGGAGATGGGGGGGAGGGGGGGAGGGGAAGGGGGAGGAAGGAGGGGAAGGAGGGAAGAGGAGGAGGATGGGGAGGAGATGGAGAGGGGAGGAGGAAGAGGATAGAGAGGGGAAGAATAGGAGGGAGGGGAGGGGAGGAGAGAGGGAGGAGGGGAGGAGGGGGGAGGGGGGAGGGGAGGAGGAGGGGGAGAGAGGAGGGGTGAGGAGGAAGGAGAGGAGGGGAGGGAGAAGAGAGGAGGGAGGATGGGGGAAGGGGGAGGGGGAGGGAGAAGGAGGGGAAGGAGGAGGAAGAGGAGGAGGAGGGGGAGGAGGGGGAGGAGGAGGAGGATGGGGGGGAGGTCGAGGAGGAGGAGGAGGTGGAGGGGGATTGAGGATGGAAAGAGGGGGAAGAAAGCAATGAGGAGGGGGAGGAGGAGGGAGGGAGGGAGGGGGAGGGGGTGGGGATGTGATGAGGATGAGGATGGAAATAGGAGGAGAAGGAAGAGGAGGGGAAAATGAGGGAGGAAGAGGAGGAGAAGGGGATGATGAAGGAAGAGGAGGAGGAGGAGGGGGAAATGAGGAAGAAAGAGGGGGAGGAGGGGGATATGAGGGGAAAAGAGGAGGAGGAGGATGGAAAGAGGAAGAGGAGGAGCAAGATGGAAAGAGGAAGGTGAGGAGAAGGATGGAAAGAGGGGGAGGGGAAGAGAAGGAGGAAGGTGAGGAGGAGAATGGGAAAATGGAGGAGGAGGAGGATGGGAAATGAGGGAGGAAGAGGAGGAGGAAGGAGTGAAGAGGATGAGGATAGAGAGAAGAGGAACAGGAGGATGAAGGAAAGAGAACCGGAAGATAAAAAAGGAAACGCCAGAGGAAGCAAAAAAAAGAAAGAAAAAAAGTTCAAACGAGGTCACATGAGGTCAAAGGGAGACAAGGCCAAGAATGAGAGAGAGAGAGAGAGAGAGAGAGAGAGAGAAAGAGGGAGAGAGAGAGAGCGAGAGAGAGAGAAGAGAAAGAGAGAAAGAGAAGAGAAAGAGAAGAGAAAAAGAGAAAGAAGAGAAAGAGAGAAAGAGAAGAGAAAGAGAGAGAGACGCAAATAAACCTGAAGAGGAAGGAGAACCAGGCAAGAAGAAGAAGACGAAGAAGAAGAAGAAGAAGAAGAGAGAGAGAAAGACAGAAACATAGACAGACTAAAGAAAGAAAGAGAGTTAGAGAGAGAGAGAGATAGATAGATAGAGAGACGCGAAGAGGGAAACACAGACAGAGAAAGAAAGAGAGAGAGTTAGAGAGAGAGAGAGAGAGATAGAGATAAATAAAGAGAGAGAGACGCAAAGAACCCCGAAGAAGAATAAGGAAAAACCAGTCAACACCAAACAAACCAAAATACCAACAGACAAGTGGACAACCCCCCCCTACCCCCTCCCTCCCCCCAGCAGAACGAAGTGAAAACGCCCCCTCCCCTCCCCCCATTTCGTCCCCAGTCAAATTCTCTTCAGACGACGACCGCCCCCTGAAGGTGACTAACTTTTTCCCCCCAGAAAGTTTCGCCTCCAATACGATAGACAGGAATCACTTTATATCACACTTCGAAAGGGCTTGGCCACGTGAGGGAGGCAAGGCATGTCTATCTGCTTCTCGCACACGTACACTTTCTGAGTTGGGAGGGGAGGGGAGGTGGGGAGGGGAGGGGAGTTGGGGAGGGGAGGGGGGGAGGGGAGGTGAGGGGGGGGAGGTGGTGGTGGAGGTGGAGGGGGTGGTGGTGGGGGGAGGTGGGGGAGGGGGTGGTGGTGGGGGGAGGTGGGGGAGGGGGAGGGGGGGAGGTGGTGGTGGAGGTAGAAAAGGTGGAGGTACAGGAAGAAAAAAAAGAAGAAGAGGAGGAGGACGAGGGAGAGGAGGAGCAGGAGGAGGTTTTATCTCCTTCTGCACACAAGAAAAGGGTAATTTCTTCCTTCCTTCCCTCGTCTTTCTGTTTCCTCTCTTCCTCCCTTTTTCCTCTTTGTCTCTCTCCACTCCTCTTTCCCTGTCTATCCATTCTTTTCTCACTCTCCCCTACTTTCTATCTCTCCTCTCTCCATTTCCCTCGTTCTTATCTGTATTTCCTCTTTCCCCATTCACTTCCGTCATATTTCTCTCCTTTTTTTTCTCTTATTCCTCTCTCCCCTTCCCTTCTCTTCTTTCCCTTTCCCTTCCCTCCTCTTTTCCTCCCTTTCCCTTCCCTTCCCTCCTCTTTCCCTCCCCTCCCCCCTTCCCTCCTCTCTCCTTTCCCCTCCTCTTTCCCTCCCCTCTCCCTCCCTTCCCTCCCTTCCCCTCATATAGTAATGACTGCATTAAGCAGCATGAAGCAGCCATTGAGAGAGACATAAGTTAGGCTTTCCTCCGAAGACATACGCGATAGAATCACAACTGAAACAACAACAATAACAAATATTTAAAAAATGTAACGGATCAACACTGGCGAAGTGCAGATGTGTTTAAGGTCAAAGGTCATTTCTTAGCCGATGGTAACGAACTATGCTTTGCCTGGGAAGGGTTTTGAGTCGGATACAGTATATGGGTGAAAAGAATGTTATAATATGAAGTAACTTCTTGGGTAAAGAGGAAATGTAAGGATGTGATTATATGGCGTGTAGTTATTTAGAAATTGGATTATAAATAGTTGGTGTTAAGTATTGATGTGTTGGTGTTATCTCGGTCTCGGTATCTCTCTCTCTCTCTCTCTCTCTTTCTCTCTCTCTCTCTCTCTCTCTCTCTCTCTCTCTCTCTCTCTCTCTCTCTCTCTCTCTCTCTCTCTCTCTCTCTCTCTCTCTCTCTCTCTCTCTTTCTCGCTCGCTCTCTCCCTCTCCCTCCTCCTCTCTCTTTCCCTCCCTCCCTCCCTCCCTCTCTCTCCCATTCCCTCTCCCTCCACACTCGTAAAAGACCACCAAACCGTCCCTCCCAAACAGACTCAACTCGCATTTCCCTCCCGATAATCCCGCACATAACTGTCTCGGGTCCACACATCGCCTCAGTGCAGAGACAACATCTACTCACACTAACGGCCTTTGCCCCGAAGCCTTTTACGAGGCGTTGGACAAACAAGATAACCCCCCTCCCCTCCTCCATCGGCCTTCCATCCCCCCTACCCCACCCCCAGGACCAGCTGCACTACGGACGCCATCTGTCGGCCGCAGTTAGAACCACCAGAAGAGACCATGGCGATGGCGGGAGGAATTTTTTTTTATTCTCTTTTTATTTTATCTTTCTTTGTTTATTTTTTGTTGTTGTTGTCTTTTACGTGAGTTTTTTTTTTCTTTTATGGTTGTCGTAAGGAAAGGCGTCGGAGAATTGTCTTCTCCGCATTTCCTATTTAGCCGTTTTTTGGGGAAACATGATGGCTCGGGTGGGACGTTATTTCGAGGCCTCGTTGTTCCGAAAGGTGATTCATCCCCGAACGAACTGAAGCTCTTTACGGGGCGTTTGCAGACGATGGCGTGTTCTGTTTCTGAGAAGATTATACGGTTTTTTTTTTTCTATTCTCGTTTTTTTTATTATTTCTCGCAGCAGTTTGGTGCCGGTTTTGTTGCAGAGGATTGCCATGTTAAAAAGAATAACAATCTGATTGATGAGAATAGTGCGATGGACACGCGTGCAAAAATGATAGAAATGTAATGTGGATGTATTTTTTCTTATGGTATATAGGTCTCACAAATGGAAAATGAGATTCTCTGTATGTATACTTGCAAACACAGACACACACACACACACACAAACAAATACACACACCAAAAAAAGTCCAATTTAAACCCAACAACGCTGAAAGCATTACTAGAATATATATGTATATATTTGCAAACATCACCAACCGTAATCCGAACGATAAGTACTTCCTAATTAAAGAAAAAATAGATAGAATTAAGCAAAAACGAAAAACATCGAGATGAAAGTACATGGTTAGCGAAGTACATTTTTTTTGGGGCCGATGGGAGGACAGAGATAGTGGGAGGGGGAGAGAGAGGGGTGACAGGGGGACAAGGGAGGGGGGGAGTGATATCAGGGCCGACCACCGACCCGCCAGGGGCAGTTTGGCAGGGGAGTTTCAGGTGGTAGGATATAGTAGACAGTGTAATAAAAAGGTGAAGGAAGGAGGAGGAGGAGCAGACAGGACGGGGGCGGGGGTGGGTGGGTGGGAGGGGAGGGGGGATGAAGGAAAAACAATTCATGATCTTTGTTGATGATTTTAATGCAGTTTATGTACTGAGAGAAGGAGATACTTCAATGTATGTGATGTATAATCGGAGAAAAGGAGTGATGTATTTATAACAGTAGAAGGAAACGGATAGGGAATAGTTTAAATAAAGTGTAAGTAGATGAAGAAAATACTAAATGAAAAGGAAGGAATTACGAAATACTGAAACCCGATTATAACACGACAAAAGAAACATGAAAACGTATGATAAATGATGTGAATATTAGTAATGGAAAAACGGTTATAAGATGCGATAGATTGATAAAACAATGTAAATACCGATGGCAAATAAATAAAATCCTAGCAATAGCATTATCCTTTCTTGCAACTACGATAAAAAAAAGGATAAGAGCAGGACCTCAGGGCAGGTAGAAGGAGGAGGGGGAGCTGGGGGTGGGAGTGGGGAGGGGGGAATGAAGGATGGGCAAGGGAGGGCTAGATGAGGATAGGTTAGGAGAGAAGGATGATGAGGGAGGGGGAGGTGAAGATTAGAAGGGAGGGGGAGGGGGAAGGTGAGGGAGGAGGGGGAGGGGAGGGAGGTAGGTTAAGATAGGAAGGAGGGGGAGGGGAAGGAGGCTAAGAAGGAGGGGGAGGTGAAGGTGGTAGGTTAGGGGGGAGGGGAGGGGGAGGTTAGGAAGGTGGGGGAGGGGAAGGAGCCTAGGAGGGAGGGGGGGGGGGATGCTGGGCCGGTCAACCACAGGTGAGATTGTGATGATTTGTAGAGGTGCATCGCCTGGGGGAGAAGAGGGAAGCAGAGAAGAGAATGGAGAGATGGAGGAAATGCCGATTAGGGGTGTGGGATGAAAAAGGAAGGAGGTAGGTGGAGATAAGAAGAGAAGGGAAGGAAGAGTAGAAGAAATAGAATAGAGATGAGATGACATGGCATATTGAAAGAGTAAGTATTCATATCCTTGAACTAGCTATCCATATATGGTTTCATATCTGTCTTACCCCTCCCCTCCCCCCTCCCTCCTAAAAAAAAAAAAAAATAATAATAAATTATAAAAAAGAATCAGACGGTCCTCTCCCTTCCCCTCCCTCCTAAAATAAAAAAGAATCAGACGGGATGGAATGTGCAGTTGTTGCTGGAGGTGAAGCTTCGTTGGTGTCGAATCAAGATGGCCGAACCGTCTGACGAGACGCGGATTCTTGTACCTTTCCTTGAGGGCATTTTCGATCGGCATTTCTGTCTCGTTCGTGTCTTGTTTTTCTCTCTATTTATTAATTTTTCATGGTAAGTCGTCATTCCTTTTTCTCTGTTTCTCTTTCGGTGGTATTTTTCATTTTCGCTCGGCATTTCTGTCTCGTTCGTGTCTTGTTTTTCTCTCTATATTAATTTTTCATGGTAAGAGTCATTATTCCTTTTTCTCTGTTTCTCTTTTGGTGGTATTTTTGTAGTTGTAGCTGATAGATGGTGGTAATTGTTGTGTCGTGTTATTCGCACTCCAATTTCTGTGCGTATTAGCGGCTACAATGCGCGCCTCAATAGCAATTTGTTATTCCTTTTTCCCTTCTCTTTCTGCCTCGAGCAATATTGTCCAACGATTGCACACTAACTCTTTGTTGTCATAACAACGTTATTCTGATCACAAATGGACTATATTGCTATTGTCTCTGATATCGAAATTGGACTTTTGTATACCGTGTTAATATGTGTACCATGTTGACAACATTGTCCGAACCGGTGGAATGTGAGGTATTGCCTTTTTTTTATCTTTGAAATGGTGAAAACGGATATTGTATGTATTTGTTAACTATTTTATAAATACTACTCTCATGCAGATAGATTTTCAGGATTTTGAGCATAAACGTTTTTTTATATATATATAAAACGTTGAAGTACAAAATACAGGGAAAAAAAACGTACGATTTCGCTCGTGTTCTCATTAAACGAACTATTTCAAATCAATTTACAAAACGGGAACACAAGTGCTCTTATACAACTAGATTATACAGATAAAAGTTTATGATATAAAAAACATCTAGACACTTCAGACTCAAAGTGAATCGAAAAAGCTTCCGATTTCGCTGTTTACTCTTAAGAAAAGGCGTTATTTTTCAAATTCAGACATCACCTAACGTACACCCCAAATCCACCTCAGAGGTGAACTGCCGTTTTTCACCTTCCTTCAGGGGTTAAAGTGGTTTTGAGTGTGACAACAGACTGTTATAACTTCTACCGAAAGAAAAGAGGACTATTGGCACCTTGGATATATTTATCTGGATTTCCAAACGGTCTCTTTCGATAATTGAAGATGGACTCGGAGAAATAATGATTGCTAAGGGTTGGTCTAGACTATTTTCGTGGCCTCGTCAAAGCTTTTATTGCTCGGATGTCATCGTGTGTGTGCGTTGGGGGGGGGGGGGGGTGCGTGTGTGTGTGTGTGTGTGTGTGTGTGTGTGTGTGTGTGTGTGTGTGTGTGTGTGTGTGTGTGTGTGTGTGTGTGTGTGTGTGTGTGTGTGGTTTTTGTTTTCTCTCCTTTTACTTCTAAATGTTTTCATATGTATCAGTGAATGTGTTTCACTATATCATCGAAAGTGTCTGAATATATATGTATTAATTTGTTTTTTTATTTGTATGTATTCCGTTTTACTCTCCTTACATCTCCCTTACGTTTTTTTCCCGCCGGTGTGAACTTTCGCGGTTACTCCTCGCAAGCTAATTTATTCCGCCGCTAATTTCGTGTCTGGCGCCCTGGTTCTCGCGTGCCAACTTTATAAGGCCGGAGACCTACACTCATTTAGCCAGCGCCGCCCGCAATTATTTTGTTATTCAAGGCGTGTTTCGAGGGTCTTTTTTTAATATACTATGGTTTTGAATAAGTACTCACGCGTGGATGATATTATACATACATGCGTTCTCTCTCTTTCGATCTTTCAGTCTCTTCCGTCTGGGATTTTCTGGTACGTTTCCCTCTCCCAGATTATTCGAAACTGCTGACGTTGGCTTTTCTTGGCTTTTGTGTACGTATTCGGACGCGGTCAGTGATTGGTGGGGGAATGCTGGATGCGATGCTGATATGGCCCTCTCTCTCGCTCCCCTCTTTCTCCCTCTCTCTCCCCTCTTTCTCCCTCTCGATTTAGTTCTCCCCTAGAATACGACCTTCCTCTCCCCGAAGTCTTGTTATA
>BOPN01000357.1:72500-75000 GCA_017312705.2 Penaeus japonicus
TTTTTTTTCCTATTCTGATAATTATATGTATATATATATATATATATATATATATATATATATATGTATATATGTACATATAAATATATTATTTATATATATATATATATCTTTTTTATATATATTATATCAAAGAGGATGAGAAATAGATACGAGGGCTTTTTTTTTTTTTTTTTTTTTTTTTTTTTTTTTTTTTTTTTTTTTTTTGTAATAAATTTATGAAGCCGTTTCCGCCATGTCGAAGGCTTGCGGCATTACGAAGCGAAGGCGCGTAAGCTTGCGTACCGACTGGCGCTTATAATGTACTAACCGGCAACCCCCCCCACGCAGTTCACCTGGGATGAGTCATTTTATCGACCGAGTGGGGGTCAGGGAGGAGAGGGTTAAGAGAGCGAGCAGAGGGATCTGTCTTTAGAAAGGGGGGAGGGGGAGGAAGGGGATAGCGAGGGAGGAGGGAGGGAGGAAGGGAGAAGGGGAGGAGGGAGGGAGGAAGGGAGGGAGGAGGGAGGAGGGAGGAAGGGAGAGAGAGGACAGGAGGGGAGGAAGGCAGAAAGAGCGAATGGCGAGAGAGAGAGAGAGAGAGAGAGAGAGAGAGAGAGAGAGAGAGAGAGAGAGAGAGAGAGAGAGAGAGAGAGAGAGAGAGGGAGGGAGGGAGAGAGAGGGAGAGAGAGGGGGCGCGAACGCAGCGTAAACACCAAGCTCAGCGTGGACAAGAGATTAGTTCTTATCCCCCCTCGACACAAGGCTCACTCTTCCTTGTCGCGCAGAGCCTTGCAAATGCACGAGGAAAGCATAGGCAGGATCGTTAGGTTGGAAGGGATTTAGAGCCCTCGGGACACCTGGCATTAAGGTCGATTTTGCTTGCGCCTTCAAGACAACCGAGTCCAGGTAATCTGATACTAGGGAATGTCGAGAGAATGAGAATTAAAAACCACCCGTTTTAACGAACTGTTTTGTTTAGAATGGGAGAAAGGGGAAAGGGAGAGAAAGAGGAATTGAGCGGGAAAGGGGAAAAGGAGAGAAAGGGGAATTGAGGGGGAAAGGAGATGAGGAGAATGGTAGGTCGAGAGATAGAGAAGAAGAAGAGCAAAGGGGAAGAGGGGAAAAATGGATGAAAAGGTTAAGAGGAAGAGGGGAAGAGGAGAAGAAATAGGATAGTAAAAGAGGAGATAGGAAGGAAGAGGAAGGGAAGGAGAGAACGAGGAAATATATTAGGAGAATAGGAGAAGAAAGATGGAGGAAGACAGGAAGGGAAGAGGAAAGAAATACATCGAGAGAGAGAAAAGAGAGAAAGAGAAAGAGAGAGAGAGAGAGAGAGAGAGAGAGAGAGAGAGAGAGAGAGAATAGAGAGAAAAGAAAGAGAGAGCGACCGAGCGATCGAGCAAAGGAGAGGAAAAGATCAACAGAAAAGAGAACATTTTTCTCCTTCCTACACTAGACCGCGAATCTTCAGGGAGGTAGTTGATCAAAGCGCTTCCAGATGGCGTTGATTCCGCTTGTGTTTGCGCGCTGTGTTATGCATGCGTTCAGGGAGAGGGAGGGAGAGGGAGAGGGAGAGGGAGGGAGGGAGGGAGAGAGAGGGAGAGGGAGGGCAGGGGGAGAGGGAGGGAGGGTGAGGGAGAGGGAAAGAGGCAGAGGGAGGGAGAGGGAGGGAAAGAGGGAGAGGGAGAGGGAGAGGGAGGGAGGGAGGGAGAGGCAGAGGGAGGGAGAGGGAGAGGGAGGGAGATGCAGAGGGAGAGGCTGAGGGAGAGGAGAGAGGAGAATGGAAGGAGAGGGAGGGAGAAGAGAAAGACCTTGGGGAGGGAGGGAGGGGAGGAGGGAGGAAGGAGGTTGATAAGGAGGAAGGGGGAGAAAGAAAATGAAAAGGGAAAGGAAATGAAAGAGAAAGAGAATGAGAGAGCGAGAAAGAAAGAAAAAAAAAGGGAGAAAGAGAGAGGGGGGTGAGTAGCTTTCCTTGAATTTGTGCTGTCTGTTTGTCTTTGTGCTTTTAGTGAGTAAGGGAGGGGAAGGGGAGGCAGGGAGAGGGGGGGTTAGGGGTAGGGGGGGTGGAGGTATATGATTCCTTTTGATTAAGACTTTGTTTGTCTTTCGTGATTATTCCCTAATTATTCCATTATTTTTTCCTCTTCCCCATTTTCTTCGGTTGTTGTTTCTTTTCTTTATTGTGGACTTTCTTCTTATATGTTTGTTTGAATTGTTTTTGTTTTTGTTTCCGTCTTTGATTCTTTTGTTTACCTTTTATTTTATTTTCGATTTTTTTTCTTTTCTTTTCTTTCTTTCTTTCTTTTAGATATTTTATCTATGATCTTAATTTGTTTACGTAATTTTTCCTTGTGTATACACTTTCATGTCCTCCCCTCCTATTACCTCCTATTCTCAAATTCTTCCACGGCCACTTATTTTCTCATATTTTTCCATCCATTTCTTCTGTATTTCTCTTATCTCCCCATCTACGCTTACTCACGTGACTCACTACTCGTCCTGGTGAATATTTTATCCG
>BOPN01000357.1:77500-85000 GCA_017312705.2 Penaeus japonicus
TCTCTCTCTCTCTCTCTCTCTCTCTGTCTCTCTCTCTGTAGGTTAAGAAGGCCTAATCAGCCTCTCTCTCTCTGTCTCTCTCTCTCTCTCTCTCTCTCTCTCTTTCTCTCTCTCTCTCTGTAGGTTAAGAAGGCCTAATCAGCCTCTCTCTCTCTCTCTCTCTCTCTCTCTCTCTCTCTCTGTAGGTTAAGAAGGCCTCTCTCTCTCTCTCTCTCTCTCTCTCTCTCTCTCTCTCTCTCTCTCCATACAACCACTCGATCGATTTTACTTTTGCGTTCGTTGGTTGATCGCTCTTTTGTGCAACAATTTATGATGCGTTTGATTTTTTTATTATTTTATTATTCTTTTTTTTTTTTTCTTTTTTTTTATCTTCTTGTTTGTCCCTCTTCTTTTTTTCTCTCTTTTCTATATTTTGTGCTTTTACTTCTTCGTCTTCTCATTTGTTCCTCTTCTTCTCGTTTTCTTCTTCTTCCTCCTCCTCCCCCTCTTCCTCCTCTTTCTTCTTCTTTTTTCTTCTTCTTCCCTTCCTCTTCCTTCACTTCCTATTCCTCCTCCTTCTTTTCCTCTTCTTCCTCTTTTTTTCTCTTCCTCCTTCTCTTCCTCCTCTCCCTCCTCCTTTTTCCCTCTTCCTCCTTTTCCTCCTCCTCCTCCTTTTTCCCTCTTCCTCCTCCTCCTCCTTTTTCCCTCTTCCTCCTCCTCCTCCTCTTCCTCTTTTTCCTCCTCCTCCTCCTTTTCCTCTTCCTCCTCCTCCTCCTTTCCTCTTCTTCCTCCTTTTTTTCCTCTTCCTCCTCTCCCTCCTCCTTTTTCCCTCTTCCTCCTTTTCCTCCTCTTCCTCCTTCTCCTCTCCCTCCTCCTTTTTCCCTCTTCCTCTACCCTCCTATGTCCCTTTTATAGATGACCCTCTTTGTAGAGTGCGGCCTTGCTCTTTACCCTCCTGTCCCTAATTCCCTTCCCCTCCTCTTCCCCTCCTCTTTGAACCCCTTTCCCGGTCCCTCGTTTCCCCTCCTCTGTCTTTTTTTGCAATTGCAACCAGCCGGCCGCGTTCTCACTCTGTTCCCTGGTCGCGGTTGCATCGCCTGTCACCCCAATGCACGCCCCCCCTCGTCAACTCACCCCCCCTCCTCCTATGTCGTCCATCAACATTCTTCATTTTCTCTTTCTGTTTTCGTTCTTTGTCTCTCTCTCTCTTTCTCCTTCTTTCTTCTTCTTCTTCTCTCTCTTTCTATCTGTCTCTCTTCCTGTCTCTCTCTCTGTCTCTCTCTCTCTCTCTCTCTCTCTCTCTCTCTCTCTCTCTCTCTCTCTCTCTCTCTCTCTCTCTCTCTCTCTCTCTCTCTCTCTCTCTCTCTCTCTCTCTCTCTCTCTCTCTCTCTCTCTCATTCTGATTCCCTTTATCATGTCCATCGCATCCGCTTTCTTCATCAATCAATATTGATCCAGTTTCAATATTCTTAACTCTCCGCCCCTCCCCCTCCCCCCTCCCCCCACTCCCCACTATTCACCCCCCCATCTCTCTTTTTCTTTCTCTTAACCCTCCCTTCCCCCCCCCCCACTCCCCACCCTTCACAACCCTCCCCCCCCATCTCTCTCTTTCTCTTATACCCCCTCCCCCCTCCCTTTCCCCCCCATCCTCATTCCCCTCCCCTTCCCCAAGCTTCAAATGCAACTTTGCAATCAGCTGATTCACCCGACCCGAAGCGCGCGGCTGCTTGCAAATGCACAAAGCAATAAAGTACATTCATGTTGCACACGCCGCATGACTGCCGGAGCGGAGACGGACGCTGGGAAGTGCATGACGCTTTGGATCAAGATGGTCATGCACTTAGGGGGAGGAGGGAGGGGGTAGGGGAGGGGGGTAGGGGAGGGGTGGAAGGGAGGGAGGTGAGGGGGTAGGGTAGGGAGGGGGGAGTGGAGTGGAAGGGAGGGGAAGGGGGGTAGGGTAGGGAGAGGGGAGGGAGAAGGGGAGAGGGAAAGAGGGGAGGGAAAGTGGGGAGAGGGGAGGGAGAAGGCGGTTAAGGGGAGGGGGGGGAGAAAGAATGAAGGAGGGGATACGTGTGGTGGGGGGGAGGTGGAGGGGGGGAGGAGGAGACAGTATGGCGCCACTTTTCCGTCTGACTCGAACGTTCTCTCTGGATTTCGCATTCTTTCAACCTTTCTTTCTTATTTTCATTTTCTTTCCAGTCTTACACTCTCTTATGACTTATTATCAAACTATCTTACTATCTTGATCTCTTAATTAATACTCTTCTATAATAGCGAGAGCACACATACACCTCATATCAACATATGTCGTCTATTGACAACATTATCAACATCATCATGACTCCTTTTGAACACATGCTTATCACGGCGCCAGATGTCCCCCCCCTTCCCCCCTCTCCCTCCCCCTCCCGCTACCTCCTCACCCCTCACCCCACCACCAGAAAATAAGATTTAAATGGATAGGGGAAAAAAATGTGCTCTGATCCCTTCCCCCCGTCAACGGATAAAAAAATGAGTAAAATGCGCTTTGAACACCTCCTCCTCCCCCCCCCCTTCCCCCTTCTTCCTCCCTTCCCCCCATCAACGGAAAATAAAATATAAATAAATAGAAAGAAAAAAAAACGTGTTCTGAATACCTCCTCCCCCTCCCCCCTCCCCCTCCCCTCACCACCGGAAAATAAAATCGAAAATAAATAGAAGAAGAAGAAAAAAAAAGTGACGATCGATACCTTGGCGCCAGAACAACAATGGCGTCTTGATAACGAGCTCGGTTTTATGCGGGTATTTTGGGTATTTTGGCGACTCGTGGACGGGTATTTCGAGTGGATACTTCGGGTCGTTATTTCGGGTGGATATTTTGGGTGGATACTTCGAGTGGATACTTCGGGTGATTATTTTGAGTGGATACTTCGAGTAGATATTTCGAGTGGACATTTCGAGTGGATACTTCGGATGGTTCTTTTGGGTGGATACTTCGAGTGGATACTTCGGATGGTTATTTATACTTCGGGTGGATACTTCGAGTGGATACTTCGGTTGGTTACTTTGGGTGGATACTTCGGGTGGGTATTCCCTTCCCTTTCCCAGTGTTTGAAATTGGTCTTTGAATGTTGTTTTCTGTTGTGGAGTTTGTAGGGAGGGAGGTAAGGAAAGAAGGAGGGTGTCTGGAGGGAGGGAGGGAGAGATGGAGAGAGGGAGGGTGTCTGGAGGGAGGGAGGGAAAGAAGGAAAATGTGATAGAGGAGGTCGAGTAGGAGGGTTTTAGGAAGAGAGAGGGAGAGAGGAAGAGAGGGAGAGAGAGAGAGAGAAAGTGATAGAAAGAGAGAGAAAGAGAGAGAGAGAGAGAGAGAATCAAGGAAGGAAGGGATAGATAGCGGAGGGGATGAGAGGAAGAACAGAAAACACGCGATAAAGTGGAGGGGGAGTTGACCCACACAGAGATAATTTTATTGATTGGTTTCCACATGCAATGCTGGAAAAGGGGGGGGGGGTAAGAGGAAGAGGGGGAAGGGGGAAGAGGAAGAGAGGGAGAGGAGGGGAGAGGTTGGAGGAAAAGGGGGAGGGGGAAGAGGAAGAGAGGGAGAGGAGGTAGGAGGTGGGATGTGGGAGGAAGAGAGGGAGGGAGAAGAGGAAGAGAGGGAGGGGGGGGCAAGGAGAGAGGAAGAGAGGGACCGGGAAGAGGGGAGAGGGGGGGGGGGAGGGAGGGAGGGGAAACGAAAAGCCATTATCAACAGATGTTGTTGTCATGTTGTTAATCACAATTTTTTAGTCTGGTCCCTTCATCACAGAAACTTTGGTAGGATTTGCACTTTCAATTAATATTATTTTTGTTTTGTTTTTTACATAACTTCGATGATAAGAATGTGAAGAAGAAGAAGAGGAAAAAGAAAGAGAAAAAGAAAGAAAGAAAAAAAAAATGTAAGGAAGGAAAAAAAATGAATTAAAAGAAATGAAGAAAAACATACGAGAAAAAAAAATAACGAAAAGGAGAAGAAGAAAAAAGAAAGAAAGAAGAGAGTAAGAAAAAAAAAAAGACGAACAAGTTTCCAAAGCAAATTGATATTCAGACGAACACTGACCTTTATCATAATGGGCGATGATCACATGACAATATTCCGCTAATTTGGCCCTTATGACCGGTGTTCTGCGGCAGCATATGATTGTGACGTCATTACGCTATCTTTATTTCCGCTTGCGACGTCGTTAGATGCGGCTTCATTGTTATTCACTGATAGACAGTTGTTGTTGCTGGAAATTGGATTGCACGATGGTGCATACTGTACGAGTGGGTGGAGAGCGTGTTTGGGTGAGTGTGTGTTTGTGGGTGGGTGGGTGGGGGGGGGGTTGTGTGTGTGTGTGTGAGTGTGTGTTTGTGGGTGGTTGTGTGTGTATATGTGTATGTGTATGTGTGTGTGTGTGTGTGTGTGTAAATATCTACTGTGTCTTTTATCTGTATGATCTATCTGTCAATCTGTGTATGTCTCTCTCTCTCTCTCTTTCTCTCTCTCTCTCTCTCTCTCTCTCTCCTTATCCCTCTTCCTCTCCACCTATCCCTCCCTCCCTCTCCCCTCCCCCCTCCCCCCTTCCCTCCCTCTCACCCCCTCCCCCTCCCACCTCCAAGCAGATGGCTAACGAACAGCTGATCACGAAAGGCCGTTACGAAGAGAGACCCGTAACGCGATCCAATAACTCCGAAGTGACAAACAGCGGAATGGTTTATCTCTTCGGTGGGAGCAGCTTCCCTCTTGCTTCCTTCCCGGTTTTCGGAACGCTGGAGGGAGAGGGAGAGGGAGAGGGAGAGGGGAGGGGAGACAGAGAAAGAGGGAGGGAGGGAGATAGAGAGAGAGAGAGGGAGGAAGAGGGAGGGGAGGGATAGGGAGATGGGTTGATGAGGAGGGAGGGAGAGGGAGAGGGAGGGAGAGAGAGAGAGAGAGAGAGGGAGGGAGAGGGAGGGAGATAGAGGGAGAGGGAGATAGAGGGAGAGGGAGAGAGAGAAAAAGAGCGAAAGAGAGAGAGCGAGGGGAAAAGAAAGACAGACAGAGAAGGAAAACATGGCGGAGGAGAAAGAGAAGAAATAGAGAGAGGGAAAAAAACATGAAAATAAAAAGATAAAGTAAATGAAACAGAAAAAAAGAGCAGAAGACGAGGGGTAAAGATAGAAAGAGACAGACACAGACACACACACACCAAAAGAAAGAAAAAACAACCCCTCCCCCCAAAAAAAAAAAAATAATAATAATAAAAAAATAAGGGGGGACAACCAGAATAATAAAAAAAATATGGGGGGGGAGGTAACAACCAGACAGACAGAACAAACACCCAAACACCCAAACGATCAAATAAAACTTCTAAAATACCCCAGAAATACACTCCGTCCCTTGCCCCCTCGACCGTGCAATCTATATATGTATACATTCTCCCTCCTATTAATTTAATCGCTTCATTAAAAAGTACAGTTACACCGCAGCCGATGTCAATTACCTCATAATGATCGCAAAAAGCTGTTACCATTTTTTTTTTTTTTTTTCAGTTGCTTGTGTGGAATTTTTTTTTTTTACGTTTGTTTTTTCTTCTTGATTACTGGATGTCTGATTATTATGATTAGTAATGATCTTGTTATTATTATTATTATCATTTTTATATTTAATATGGTTATTATTGTTATTATTGTTGTTACTATTATTTTATTGATTGATATATTTTTTTTAAATTATTATTATTATTACTTTTACTACTACTAATACAACTATTATTTCGTGGTAGCTTTTTAGAAAAGAAAAGAAAAACTTATTAAAAACATTCTCATTTTTATTCTTCTTATTACTTGAATATTCATTTACATATCATTACTTCATTAGCATATTCAGATATAATTTACCCGTCCTTTACTAGATTTACTTTCCATGTTTTTTTGTTTATTATTGTTGTTGTTATTATCATCATTATTATTATAACGATGATAAGGATAATGATTATTGTTATTATTATTATTATTATTATTATTATTATTATTATTATTACTCTTGTTGCCAATAATAGTAGTAGTACTATCATTATTATTATTATCATTATTATTATTATTATTATCATTGTTTTATTAAAATTGTCATTATTATTGTTATGACTCAGTCGTTGGTTCTTCTTATCTGAGCGTCAGGAGCGTCAGCACAACCTCAGCGTCAGCAACTAGACTGAGACTGATATTACGACCTTGGGAAAGCAGCAGGTGACACGCGTCAGGCGAGTGGGGTGGGGGGGGGGTGAGGAGGGGAGAGGTATTTAGGGGGTGGGGGGAAAGGGGAGAGGTATTTAGGGGTGGATGGGGGGGGGGGCTGGGGGATGAAGGGGTGAGCGATGGGGTGGTTGAGAGGGGGGGGGGGGGGAGAGGGAGGGGGAGGGGGAGTCTCTTTGTTGATAGATTATTAATTTGTTGTTCGTGTATCCCCCTATTCGTTCCCCTCTGTTTTCTTTATCCCCCCCTTTCTCTTCTCTTTTTCCCCTCTCTGCCTTATCCTAATTGTCTCTTCCCCTTCGTTTGTTATCTATTTATTATATGTAGATTTGTTTCCGTTTTTTTGTTGTTTCTTGTTATTCGGTTTCATCCTTCCTCCCTTCCCCCCTTCCTCCCTCTCTCCCTTCCTCCCTCCCCCCTTCCCCCTTCCTCCCTCTCCCTTCCCTCCTTCCACCCTTCCTCCTTCCCCCCCCTTCCCCCCTTCCCACCTCCCTCTCCCCTCCTCCCTTCCCCCCCTTCCTCCCTCCCCACCTCCCTTCCGCCCTTCTCAAATATCCATCTATTTTGATCTACTTATCTTCTTACGCTTTATCCTCACTTTATCCTCATTTCCCCTCTTCCCTCACTCTTCCTCATCGATATCCGTTTCCTGTATCCCTCGATCTGCAACCCCCCCCCCCCCCCCCCCCCACCAACCGTTCTTTTCCGTCTATTTTGCATAATTTTTCTCTTCTTTTACTACCTCTTTTCCTTCTCCCTCTTTTCTCTACTCCCTTTCTCTCTCTATCTCTCTATCTATCTATCTATCTTCCCTATTCTCTCTCTCTCTCTCTCTCCCTTTTCTCTTTCTCTCATTCCAGCTCTTCCTCGTTCCCTTATCCTCTCTCTCCTTCTCTTCCACTTTCTCCCAACCCCTTCTTTTCTTTTCTTCTCTCCCTCCTCGCCACACCCTCTCTCTTTCTTTCCCTCGCTCTCCTCTTTCTCTCTTCTCCCTCCCCCCTCGCCCCTCCCCCTGTCTCTCTCCCCCTCCCCCACCCCCTGTCTCTCCCTCTCTCTCTCCTCCCCCCTCTCCCACCCCCTGTCTCTCCCTCTCCCTCGCCCCACCCCCTGTCTCTCCCTCTCTCTCTCCTCCCCCCTCTCCCACCCCCTGTCTCTCCCTCTCCCTCGCCCCACCCCCTGTCTCTCCCTCTCCCTCCTATCCCCACCCCCTGTCTCCCCCTCTCTCTCTCTCCCCCTACCCCCTCTCCCCACCCCCTGTCTCCCCCTCTCTCTCTCCCCTCTTCCCTCCCC
>BOPN01000357.1:87500-97500 GCA_017312705.2 Penaeus japonicus
TTATAAATATTGTTGCACTTGTACTAATTATTACTCTTTGTCCTTATAATTACCCGAATCATCTTTGATTATTGCCTCAACTCTCGAACCATTGCAATTATCGTATTATTTCAATATAAATGCATAATTTCCCTCCATTCATCAGATTCCTTCTATCCCCTCGTTCATTCACCTTCTGCCTCTCTCTTTCCCTCGGTAATTATCATGTTGTACTCCATTTCCTCCTTCGTTCCCCTCTTTCTACCCTCTTCCTCTGTCTCTCTCTTTGTCTTCTGCTCTCCCCTCTCTTCGGTTTCCGTCCCTCCTTTCATATTTGCAAATCTTTTACACTTTTAATTTATTCAATTATCTCTTCCCCTCGTGTCATTTAAGGTCTTGTTTCTCGTTTTCTATTCCGGTCTTTCGTTTTCTTTCTTTCTTTTTCTGAATTTCTGCGTCTCTCTTTACATTAGTTCCCTTCACTCCTGATTTGCTTTTAATTTTTATTCCTCCTGACCCCTATTATGCCTTTATTCCGCCATATTCTTCGCACTTCATTTGTTTCTGACCCTAACGATTTATGGAAGAAATGGCTCCGTTTTTAATCATTTTTGGCGGTTATTTCCCATTTTCCCTTCGAATTCCTTTACTCGCCATTTACTCTACGAATATTTAGCTTCATTTATCTCTCCTTCTTCCTCCCTCTTCAATCGCCATTTTGTTTTTGTTTTTTTTATTTTTTTATTCCGGCGAAAGAAACTCAATAACCTTTTTTTAACCTCCGATGAGACCACAACGCTCTTTCTTCTTCATTTCGGCGCCATTGAGGTGTATCCAGGAGCTCAGCGTTCGTGGCGATCCGGTTGTGAATCCGCCGGCTGGGAAATTCTCGGAAATTACACGATCGTGAAATTGTCGCCGTGTCTCTAAGTCTTTCCAGGTGTTCCCTGTGGGTGTTACGTGTTAATGCCAAAGGTTGGGTGAGCTCTTGATTGCAAGGGGCGAAAGAAAAGGGATCTCTCTGCTTTGGGTAAGGATCCGTTGAAAGCGGATTCAAAAACGCGCCTGTGAGACGTGGAATTTTTGTTTAGGTGAAGTTTAAGTCGGACAAATGGCTTTTTTTTCATCACGAAATAGAGTTAGCTCAGGTAGTTTATTGATAAGTGGTTTATTTAATGAGGATTCTTAATCACTGACGTAACCTAGGAAAGATCTCCAACCCAAACCTGGCAAAACGCAAGAGGAAGAAAAAAAAAGGAATTAACGTGTTCGTAATACCTGTAAGGAACCGATCATCTTTCGACCACCCGCTACTGTAAGTTCTTTTTCTTCCCTTCCTGTCTCATTATTCGGGTATAAAAGTCATTTACCGGATGAGTGGGCATGCTTTTGACTGTTATCGACACCCCCCCCCCTCTCCCCCTCTACCCCCCTCCACCTCTTCACCCTCACCGTTCTCCACCCTATTAACATCTCCCCCTTTTCCCCTCTCCACCCCTTCACCTTCTCCCTCTTCTTCCCTCTCCACCCCCTCCTCCTTTCCTCCCCATTAACCCCTCCTCTCATTAACCCTACCTTTCTAAGAGAGAGAGACAGAAACAGAGAGACAGATTGAGACCAAGAGACTGAGAGACTGAGACCGCCCCCGCCCTATTGTTCAGGGCGTGAGAAAGGGTCAGGTGTTCAGAGATCCAGAAAGTCCTTCGCGCCAGGGAGCCGCCGGCATAGGATTAAGGTCCCCCCCCCCCCCTGCAGGCACCTCCTCCAAAGGACGGACAAACCCTTTTCTTTTGAAGGGGGGAAGGAGGGAAGGGGAGAGGGGGAGGGGGTTGAGATTGCGTACGCGCTCTCGAGGACTGAGAGACGAGAGGGGAGGAAGAGAAAGAGAGAAAGAAGGAGAGTGAGGTGAGAGGGAGGGAGGGAGAGGGGAGACGTAGCGATATAGAGGGGAGAGTCTGAAGTGTTTACTCACTATTATGGTCCCGTTTTCCTCTCCCCTTTCGCTCTTTTTAGATCCCCTCACTTCAGAGGTTCTGCTTTTCCCTCTTGCTGCTTTTTTTCCTCTCGTTCATTCTTGCGTTCTCTCTCTCTCTTTCTTTCTCTTACTTTTTCTTTCTCTTTCTTTCTTTCTCTCTCTCTCTCTCTCTATATATATATATATATATATATATATATATATATATATATATATATATTTATATATATATATATATATATATATATATATATATATATAAATATATATATATATCTCTTCTATCTTATCTAGCTCTATCTCATCCTCCTCTCTCTTTCTACTCTCCCACCACTACCCTTCGTATACCTTCTCCCTTTATATATTCCCCCTCCCCTATATATAAATCAATCTCATTTATTTCATCTGCTCAGTCACTTGTAGTCAGCCTGGCAGGTGTTGGGGAGCGAGGCAAGGATGTTTATGTGGGGGAGATTGTGGGGGGGTGGGGGTGGGGAGGGTGAACATGGGAGAGATATGGAATGAAGAGGAAGTTGATGCAGAAAGAAGAGAGGAGGAGAGATAAGAAAGGTCGAGGTGAAGGGTGAGGGTGAGGGTGATGGTGAGAGAAAGAAAGAAAGAAAAAGAAAGATAAAAATAAATGGAAGAGGCATGCGAGAGGAGAGAGAAGAAGAAGAAGAAAACAAACGAAGGAAAGACACGTAGAAGAGACACCACAGACAAAAAAAAAAAAAAAAAAGGAGTAAAGAAGTAAAATAAATTTAAAGACAAAGTGGGAGAAAAGAAATAGAATAAATTTAAAGACAAATTGGGAGAAAAGAAATAGAATAAATTTTAAAGACAAAGACTCCCCATCCGTTTCCCTCTTGGCAAATGTATAGGACGTCTTGTGTCGTCCTTCAGTCGAGGAGGATCCCAGGCACTTGGGGCGTCAAGGACAGGAAACAACACGCGTCCTAGAAAAAGGGGGGGAGGGGGGAGGGGGGAGGGATGGCTTTGTCTGCATTGCGGGAGAGGTGTGGCTTTCGATTTGCGTGTGTGTGTGTGTATGTATGTGTGTGTGTGTGTATGTGTCTATATTTTTATCTCTGTTTCGTTGTCTCTCTTTCTCTCTCTCTGATTCTTTCTCTCTCTCTCTCTCTCTCTCTCTCTCTCTCTCTCTCTCTCTCTCTCTCTCTCTCTCTCTCTCTCTCTCTCTCTCTCTCTCCTCCCTCCCCTTCTCTATGTATACATGTGTGTGTGTGCGTGTGCGTGCGTGTATCTACGTATGCATAAGTATGAGGTTGCAGTATGTGCGTGTCGTAGACGGAAAGGTTTTGTGCGTAATGTGACTGGTCAGCTGAGGTGTGAATAATACAATACGCAGCGCCATTGATGTCTTACGCAATTCATGAATGATAGAGTCTTGCAATATCTCACAAACAGTACCTGATTGCAGCTTATGACGGTGTTGAGAAAATCGTAAAGAACTGTTATAAGATTCAGATCTAACACACATGCACGCATTCACGCACATACACACGTACACTCACTCACTCATTTATTGTACGCACGCCCTCACTCAGTCACTTACTCACTCACACTCACACACACACACACACACACACACACACACACACACACACACACACACACTCATTTTTTTGTTCTCCTCTATGTGTTATATGTGACTTAACTTACTCTTTTGTCTTTACAGGTATGTTTTCTGCGAGCCATAAAATCTTGCTGTTATTGGACGCTAACGTCAGAGATGGTAAAGTAAAAATAAATGTTTTATATGATGTACAGTAGGATATCATCTCTCTCTCTCTCTCTCTCTCTTTAATTCTCTCTCTTAATCTCTCTCTCTCTCTCTCTCTCTCCTCTCTCTCTATTAACACTTTTTTATCAATTTTGCCCTCCCCCACACAAATGTAATTAAGCATTAAAGTTAAAAAAAATTTTAATAAAGGTGAGAGGATAATGGAGATAAAAAGTTAGTTGCATAATATTGTCACCTTAGCGGAAAACAACCCCAAATCTTCAGGGGTTTGAGTGCAATTTGCCGTTTATCGAATTACGAAGAAATTATTTATCTCGTTTCATATTTGGTTTCTATCATGCAGTGTTTCATTTTAGCTTGCTTTCTTATCTACTGTGTGTGTATTATTTGTATTTTCCTATTGCCAACTTTGTTTTATTTTTCTCTTTACTCTCTTTCTCTCTAAGATATTTTTTTTCTCATTTCTCAAAAAAAAAAAAAAAAAAAAAAAACGTATTCAAAAGCTATCTCGTTCTCATCCTCTCTCTCTTTTTTTTCTTCTCTATAATCTCCCTCCCTCCTCTCTTATCTATCTCCTATATCTAAAAAAGGATAATGTCATTAGGTAATTTACATGTGAGTGGCAGTTCAACAGCATAATTCCCCACAGATTCTTTACTGTCTCTCAAAATGAAAATCATCTGCTAATTATTCCGCCCCGATATAATAGTCTAGAAACCTTAACCAGCTAAATGTTACTTTCAGCACTCGACAGCAAAGAGAGAGAGAGGGAGAGAGAGAGAGAAAGAGAGATAAAGAGAGAGAGAAAGAGAAAAAGAGAGAGAGAGAAAAAAAGAAAGAGAGAGAGAGAAAGAGAGAGGTGAAAGAGAAGAGAGAGAGAAAGAGAGATATAAAGAAAGAGAGAGAAAGAGAGAGAGAGAGAGAGAAGAGAGAGAGAGAGAGAGAGAGAGAGAGAGAGAGAGAGAGAGAGAGAGAGAGAGAGAGAGAGAGAGAGAGAGAGAGAGAGAAAGAGAGATAAATAGAGAGAGAGATAAAGAGAAAGAGAAAATGAGAGAGAGAGATAGAAAGAAAGAAAGAAAGAGAGAGATAAAGAGAGAGAGAGAAAGGGAAGTTGCATCCTAAAACACCCTTTTTCGTAGCGGTTTCTTATCTCTCTTAGACACGACAGGAATCCTACCGGTTATTCATTGCCTTATTTATGCTCATCAGTTGTTGAAAGAAAGAAAAAGGAAAAGATTATCTTATCTTTATGCCTTGCTTTATCGTTTCATGTTTGTCGGTGGAGAAAAGAACGCGTAGATACTTATATGTTTTATTTATCACTTTTTTTTACCCTACTTTTATTATTATCCCTTATTACGTTCGTGGATTTAAGACGTAGATTTTTTTTCCAAGATTAGAGAGTGGTCGCACCTGTGTTTTGTAGCGATTTTCCGCTCGTTTTTCGCTGTAATGAATAGGGGGTGGGATGAAGGGCAGGGGGGGGGGGTTGTATGCTACGAATTCCTTCAGTGAGGAAAAGGAATGAATAAGTAGAGTGAAAAACGAAAGGAGGGATAAGAAGGGGAAGAAAGAGAATACAGATATGTACAAGGAGTGATAGAGAACTTAGATAATAGATCGATAGATGAGTAGACGGGAAGGTAGATGTATGTATGAACGTAGGAATAATGTAATTATAGACAGAAATATGTTACATAAGTAGGTAGATATATTATTCGAGGAAAGGGAGAAACTAATAAGTGTGAAACAAAGAAAAAGGGAAGTGGATAATGAAAGATAAACAACCAGAACGAAGGATAGGCCTACAAAAAAAAAAAAAAAAAATCGGAAAACGAAAGAATATCAAAAGGAAATGAAGAATGGTAACAAGAAACGAACGGAGATGTTCTTCATGTCGACCCTCGCGTTGGAACGAATCGTTGAAACTAACGCTAATAACAAGGGAGCTTAACGCCAAAGATCGATAACAAAAGACGAACACGAAGCGCAGGCTAACGTAGTCTCAAGGTCGGTAAATGTTTATGTTGATTTTGTTTGAATTATTTCTTTTTTTTTAAAACGTTTTCTAAGGATTTTGTTATTGTTCATATTGTTGTTTTAGAGGGGAGGGAAAACTACATTGTTTGTCTTTAGTTGTTTGTTGATCTAGATGTGGGTGTATATGGACGGGTTGATGTATGTGTGTGTTTGTATTAAAAACAATTTACATTGATGCTTGCATGTGTGCATGTAAATGTGTAGTCATGGGCTTGCGGTCAAATATCAGACAATGGCGAAAATATTTGCCTACAGCGAAGATAGCGTAGCATGTAAATAAAGCACCAGCAACATTTTACCGAGCGGTAATATCGGGAACAAGAATAGAAAGCCAAAAAGGAATTGCGTATCTGTTCGCGTGTATACTTCTGGACATAAAGTAGAGGGAGGTGCGTGTTATAAAGTATTTTGTCGGCGTATTCAATGCAACAGTCTGGTGTAGTGGGTGTGTGCGCGTATACATAATTACAGAGCTTTGCAACGAATGGCTGTTTCTTGATTTTGGTGTACTTTATGGAAGTGTCATGGCTGTTTTTTTTTTCGTTTATTTATGGTGTTTGCTGTTATCACTTTAATTTTTCTTGTTATTATTGTTGTTGCTATTATGATTTATTTATCATTTTTGCTGTTATCATTACTTTGATTATTATTATTGTTGTTTTTATTATTATGCTGGCTGTTGATTGTTATCGTCATTATTATTACTGTTTTACTATTATTTCATTTTTGACGTATTCCTTGGTTTGATAGATGTTTGTGTTTAGATTTTGTTTCGAAATAAAGATCATATCCCCACCAAAAAAAAAGAAAGTAAATAGATAAATTGATAGATGAATAAATAAGTAAAAAAAGTAAAAACTCATACTTCGAAAATTGCCAATGGAGTAAAAAGAAAAAAAAAAAAAAATAGAAAAAGCTTATATATGATGCCAGGAATATTTTTCGTCCTAGCGTATTTTAGAACCGCGGTTGGCCAAACATTTTTTTCAAGCATTGAAACAGAAATGCAACATGAAAAATAGGAGAATGTTTTTGTAAATATGGGCATTGTGCTCGGATTGAAGCAACAGGCGCAGCCTTTTGGCGACCGAGAGATGTTAAGTCTTCCTATTGTGTGACTTTTTTGTATTTCATATATGGCATATTTCACATCTTTTCTTTTCAATTTATATGAAATATTTGAAAGTGGCATACTATTTTTTTTAGATGTGCATTTTATTCAATATTTGACTTTTCTGTAAGAATTAAATGCATCCTTATTGTACGAACGAACGAGAAAAGTAGAGAATCAGATTCTCGAAAGAAGAGAGGAATAACTAAGAATACAAATACAGAGAGAAAGTGGAGAATCGGGATGAGCAGAACTAAAATTGCAGCTTACCTGGCACAGGAGATACCGTGATCACGAAGAACTAAGAAATTTGTAAACATTAAATTTATCTCGGTTTTCTGCGGACCCAATTTGGGCTCTCCTTACGAGCAAGAATGTCACCAGGAGCGTTGGAATTGGCGTCATTCGAAACCGCTATCCCTCGTATATATTCTACCTGGGGGCGTAATGGGTGTAGTGAGAGCCAGAGGTGTATCATAGCAATACAGCGAGGTTTAATGCTTATTCATCATGCTTCTTACAGCTACAAACTGAGTTCATGTAAATAGATGATGGCTTGTCTGCCGTTCCTTGCGCCGAGGGTAACAAATGGCGGGCTCGTTTTCTGTTGCAAATTTTCTGTTTTTTATTTTTTTTGTTTGAATAGTTTTGTAGATTTTATGTTTTTTGGTTTACATTTATTTCTCAGTCTTTTATTTTCTAATTTTGTTTATTTATTATTATTATTTTTTTTTTTTACTAATTATTAGAGCGTTATTGTGTAGATTTTGTTTATACTGAGTAATTTTAAGAGCATGATGTATTCTAATCATTTTTTTTTATTGTTTATCATTTTATTATATTTTTTTCTTATTTATAATTCAAATAGAAGGAAAAAAAAATATCGTAGCCCTTACCTGCAGAGCTGCATGATTTAGTACGACGACCAGGAAGAATAAACTCAAAATTAGGTCACTTGCATCCCGTTCCAAAAAGAAGAAAACAAAAGAGAAACACTCAAAAAAAACAATAGATTTAGCTCCGGTTCAGCAAGGGAATGGTTTCATCTTCCTCTCCCACGTTAAATATCCAGACCAGACATTTATAGGCACTCATAGCAAGTTTAGTATCACATAACTCGATTCCATGTTTACACGATGACGCAAGTCCTCAGTACAATAGGGTTTAAGTGCCAGCTTCGACAGGTCGGCACTATAGTGGTTTTAGTTGCAGGTAAGGATAGTTTTGAAGTTGGTTGGTTGCAAATTGTGGTTGTTTACGTGTAGGCGAGGGAATGGTTTCTATGTTGTAGGTATTTCCTTTGTATTGTTAATGATGTACTTGTGGTGATCCTGTTTGTTGTAGTGTGATAGGTAGAATTCCTTGTTATTTTAGTGGAAACAATCATATTCATCAAAAGGGTTATTCACGTAACCTATACTTTATTTAAAAAAAAAAAAAAAAAAAAAACGCCAAGTAAATAAAAGGACATTGTTACTGCATCGTGGCATTTAAACGGTCGATGCTCGCTCGTAAGGCGAAAGGCGGATTTAGGCCTATCCTTTCATGGAAATGCGAAAGATTTAGGCCTTAGTATTGTTGCAGTGGGTGGGGGAGGGGGGAGGGATAGGGATAGGGAGGAGGAGGACGTAAAAAGAGGCGGTGATGGACAGTTATTGGGTGGGTGAGTGATGGATTTCTGTGAGAATTGGAAATAGTAAATTCATGTATGAGAAATAAAGAGTGAAAAAAAATATGGTCTGTACATAGGCTACACGTTCTTCATCCATTTAATTTCTCTGTCTTTCTCTCTTTAGGAAAGCCTTTTGACTTCGATAAGGTTAGTGATACATGAGCTTGCATTGCAAAAGAATCAAGTAATACGAGAGAGAGAGGACACACACACACACACAAACACACACACTCACACACTCACACACACACACACACAAACACACACACATTTAGATTTACTGTCTAACGAATGAAGAAATGGCGATAACGTTTGCAATGCACCGCAGAATTTAATATGATAGCCTCATAATGCAGAGATATTTGACTTTGCATCTCCAGCATGAAAGACATGCTATCCATAAACCAACTGATCTGCCAAGCAATAACTTTCATAAGTAAGTTGTGACGAACATCACACTATTAAAATCTTCGCCTCTGTTGTTTTATGTTTGCTTCCTCTCTATATATATCTATCTATCTATCTACACACACACACACACACACATGTATAAGTGTATATGTGTGTGTATATATATATATATATTATATATATATATATATATATATATATATATAATATATATATATATATACACACACACACACACACACACACAGACAGACACACACGCTACATATCAAGGCACTAACATTTACACATGTTTGCCCAAATGCACCCGCTTGAAAGTAGCACCAAGAACAGGGAGTAAAACAACAAGTGTCGAGCAAAAACGCACGCAGATCCAAAACAAGTAACTGTGATAGCTCGCTTTTAATCAGACAAATGTACACGACAGCAAGGAAATCATCAACTGAGATCCGAGTAACTGTAAATGTAAAACCAGAAAACCACAAACTGACAGCAAACTTCTGGCGCCGACTTTACCATCAGCCAATCGAAATTCGGAATCATATTTATCTCGTTTCTATTGGCTGGGAAGATTAAGTTCGTTTTTTGTTTTTCTTTTCAGTGTCTATCTCAAGCTCATCCTTTCTCCATCTTCGCTCTCTTCCCTCCTTTCTCCCCCTCTCCCCTCTTTTCCCTCCTCGTCCCTCCTTTCTCTCCCTCTCCCCTCTTTTCCCTCCTCTCCCTTCCCTCTTTTCTCTCCTCGTCCCTCCTTTCTCCCCTTTTCCCTCTTTTCCCTCCTCGTCCCTCCTTTCTCCCCCTCCCCCCTCTTCCTTCTTTTTCCTCTTCGTCCCTCCTTTCTCCCCCTCTCCCCTCTTCCCTCTTTTCCCTCCTTTCTCCCCCTCTCCCCTTTTCCCTCCTCGTCCCTCCTTTCTCTCCCTCTCCCCCTCTTCCCTCTTTTCCCTCCTCGTCCCTCCTTTCTCCCCCTCTCCCTTCTTCCCTCCTCGTCCATCCTCTCTCCCCCTTTCCCCTCTTCCCTCTTTTCACTCCTCGTCCCTCCTTTCTCCCCCTCTC
>BOPN01000357.1:105000-110000 GCA_017312705.2 Penaeus japonicus
CCTCCCCCTCCCACCCTCCTTCCCTTCCTCCTTCCCTCCCTCTCTCCCTCCCCCCCCCTCCCTCCCTCCCTCCCTTTTTCTCTTTCTCTCCATCTTTCTCCCTCTCCCTCTCCCTCTCCTTCTCTTCCTTTCTCTGGACGCAAGACCGAAGTGTTTTAGCGCCTGGCTTGATGGAGGGACGAGGGCGGGCGCCTTTACGAGTGACATGCCGTCCGGGGCTTGCTGGCTTTTCTTTCTTTCTTAACTCTTCCTCGTCTCCTTTCTTTTCTTATTCCTTCTTTTCCATATCATTATCGCCGTCATTGTCTTTGTCGTCTTCAGTCGTCATTACCGTCTTCATCTTTTTTTCATCGTCATCAGGTTTTCGGCACCATCAGGATTAGCATTATCAAAATCCTCATCGGCGTTGTCGTCCTTCTCCTCTTCCTCTGATCTTCTTCTTTTTCTTTCTCTTCTTCCTGCTCCTCCTTTTCCCTCCTTCACCTCCTCCTCTTTCCCCTCCTTATCCTCCTCTTCCTCTTCCTCCTAATCCTAATCCTCTTCCTCTTCTGTTTCCTCCTCCTCCTCCTCCTCTTCCTCTTCCTCTTCCTCCTCCCCTCCTCCTCCTCCTCCTCCTCCTCCTCCTCCTCCTCCTCCTCCTCTTCCCTCTCTTCTTCTCCTTCATCCCCTATTTTTCTTCTCTCTCTCTCTCTCCCCTGCACTGCGACGGAGATTTCCCTTTGTGGTTTTACTCGAATCCTTCAATAATGGCTGATTTGCTTTAATCCTTCATGAACACAAGAGGGAAGGGAGATTTTTAGCGCCTCCCTCCCTTCTCCTTCCTTCCTTCCTCCCTTATTTTCCTCTCTTTCTCTCTTTCTCTTTTTTCTTTCATTCTCCTCCTTTCATTCTTTCTTTTACTCCCTCACCGTCTCTATCTTCTTCGGTAAATCGTATGTATTTTTCTAAGAGCATAATTTTCTCCATTTCATTATTATCATTATTATTATTATTATTATTATGTTTATTATTATTGATTATTATTATTGTTATTATTGTTATTATTGAGCATTATTATTATTATTATTATTATTATTGAGCATTATTATTATTATTATTATTGAGCATTATTATTATTATTATTATTATTATTATTGAGTATCTTCTTCGGTAAATCATATATATTTTTCTAAGAGCCAAAATTTTCTCCATTTGAATATTACCATGATAATAACCATCATACCAGCAATCATAATCATCGCCATTAATATTCTCAATTGAGACGCCGGTTGATCACAATGCACGATCATCATTATCCTCGCAAAGCAGTAAATTACTTAACGACAGAACGGAGCTTTCGTCGCTAATTAAGCAGAGCCAACAGCGCTCTAATTACATCGTGTGATTTATGGATAGGTATTCTCACTCTCGCTCTAATTAATAAGTGGGAAGTGGTGTGTGTGTGTGTGTGTGTTTTTTTCGTTTTGCTTCAGTCGTGTTGGAATTGTTTGAGTTGGTTGTGTGTGAGGGTTTTGTGAAGGAATTCGTTTCGGTTTTGTTCGGGAAAGGTTTAGAAAACGAAATGGTCTTGTGTGTGTACATATATATATATATATATATATATATATATATATATATATATATATATATATATATATATACATACACATACACATACATACACACACACACACACACACAAATATACACACAGACACACACCACACACTTCACTTCACACACACACACACACACACACACACACACACACATATATATATATATATATATATATATATATATATATATATATATATATATATATATTTATTTATCTATATATTTATATATATATGTGTGTGTGTGTGTGTGTGTGTGTGTGTGTGTGTGTGTGTGTGTGTGTGTGTGTGTGTGTGTGTGTGTGTGTGTGTGTGTGTGTGTGTGTGTGTGTGTTATACATACTGTATATGGAAATATTTCATGGCTTTTAGCCAGAACTGCGTTGAAGGTCAGCACAAGATAAATTCCACTGAATTCTGAAACTGGATACACGTATAGTTGCTAAAAAACAAAAAAACAATAAAACATTACACAGCACCAAGACCAAAATAATAATAATAATAAATAATGATAATAGATATACTACTAAATAATAATAAAAATAATAAATAATAATGATAATAGATAAATAAATGATAATAAAGCAACAACAAGTAAAGAATAAAAACACAAAAAAGGAATAGACCTGCACGGAAAAATGTGTATGTAATGTAGCAACACGGAATGATGCACGAGGGTTTAAGCGAGCATGAAACTGTGATTTACATCTGAACGAAACATCCTTCACTTTTAATGCACTGGACAAACAAACCTTTTTTTTTATGTATGTGATCTACGTTTTTTTTTTTTTTTTTTTTTTTTTTTTTTTTTTAAGTTCAGAAATATATATATATATATATATTTTTTTTTTTATAAATTCAGAAGATAAAAAAGAGAGAAAAAAAAATGATAGCCATATATATTTTCTTTCTCTCCCTTGTAATAAATAGGCAAAGACTAGCGAAATATTCGTCCTTGGTTTCATTACAGCCTCGTGCAAGATTTGTTTTCGGTTGCACTAAATCCAGTGTTTGCATTGCACGTCTAAAAATATGGCGGAGGTTCTCGGCCACTGGGTTTTGCAATGTATAATGGAAGGCTCGAAAACAAGGGCGAGAATATTTGGGGTGAAATTAATGACTGAAAAAAAAGGGAGGGATCCATTTTCGATGTGTGTTTGGATGTCGGGGAAGAGTAGCGAGGGAAGGGGTGGGGGTGGGGGGGGTGGAGGGGAGGGGAAGGGAGGTTGGGGGTGGGTGTGTGTGATGTTGTGAATGGAGGATGGATTTTGTTGTGTTTGTATGTGTGTGTGTTGTGAATACTAACGCGCGCACGTGTATGTATACTTACACTCATTCATACTTACACTTTTGCACTCACGCTCATACTCACACTCACTCTACTCTCACACTCACTCACGTTCACACTCACACTCAGTCTCAGTCTCAGTCTCAGTCTCATACTCACACACACACACACACACACACACACACACACACACACACACACACACACACACACACACACACACACACACACACACACACACACACACAAACAAACACACACATTCTTAAGAGAAAAAAAAATCTTTACTCGTTTCAAAATCGTGCTGTTTATATATTTATTCTGTTAATATTTATATCTATTTATTAAAAAATCTTCTCTGTCTATTCCAGGTATGTTGGGAGGTCCACAGTGTGTCGCGTATGCTTCATTCCCTTTGGGTAATGTACAAAAAAATCAGCCTTTGATTTTTTTCTAGAATAAGAAGGAAGCAGAGACAGGTAGTAAGAAAGAGAAAGACTTTTCTTAAAGAGAGTGAGGAAGAGAGACGAGTAGAGAGAGAGAGAAAAAAGAAAGGATTAGAAAGAGCGAGAGCGAGAGAGCGAGAGTGAGAGCTAGAGCGATAGCGATAGCGAGAGAGAGAGCGAGAGAGAGAGCGAGAGAGAAAGAGAGAGAGAGAGAGAGAGAGAGAGAGAGAGAGAGTGAGAGAGAGAGAGCTAGAGAGCAAGAGCGAGAGCAAAAGCAAGAGCAAGAGCGAGAAAATACAGAAAAATACAGAGATAGGAGAAAGGAGAAAAAGAGAGAACGAAACCTAAAAGTATATAGACACACAGAACCAACGCACTTGTGAAGAGTAACACAAGATAATCTGGTGGTTACGCGACGTATCCCAAACTTAATTGGATGGAGGGCAACGTGTCTCTTCGGCGACTCGAGTTTACGAAGCTATTGGCTATTAGTGGCGCCAATAGCACTAGGAAGTTAATTGGCTCGGGTTTATAGCGTATGTGTGAAGTTACGAGGAACGGAAAACACACTGAAGTTGATGGATGTTTCTTATATACTTTTATGATTTTATTTTATATGGCGTGTTTTTGCGTGTGTTATTTTTTTTCTGTTGTGATTATTTTATGGATGGTAAAGTTAGAAAGGATGTTTTTTTTATGCCATGTTTATAATTTTATTGAGATAAGATTTCGAAGAGAAAGCATCATTTGTATCGTTTGAAGAGAAAAGATGCTAAATACCCTTATCTCTAGACGAATAATCGCTAAAGACAACAGCATCAAACAAAAGATTAGGAAAACGCCACTTTAAATATTTACAAGGATGTCAACAACGCTTGCCATAAACCTACGGACTTTGCCTCCAGATTTCGTTTACCTGCCAGAACGTGCGGCGGTTATCATGATCAAGAGGAAGCCTAGGAAAACAAACGTTATTACGAAAAAAAAGAAGAAAAAAAGAAGAAGAGAAGCCACTACCTTCATCACCATTATAGTTAACGTCACCATCAGAGAGGTTGTATATGAACCGACATCGAGGCGAGCTCCTGGTGGGAAAAAGTGAGGGGGAGAAGAGAGGAAAAATCCGAGACAGGAGGGAGGGAGGGAGGGAGGGAGGGACCGACAGCAACCCCAGAGGCGACGGCGGAGAGCGATCTGCTATGAATATGTGATGGAGGGTGTGTACGTGTGTGTTGGGGGGGGAGGGGTCGAGAGAGAGAGTGTGTGTGTGTGTGTGTGTGTGTGTGTGTGTGTGGGGTGGGGGTGGGGGGTCGAGTGTGTGGAGGGTGTGTGTGTGGGGGGGGGTCGAGTGTGTGTGTGTGTGTGTGAGAGAGAGAGATAGAGAGAGAGAGAGAGAGAGAGAGAGAGAGTGTGTGTGTTTTTATATAGAGTATTGATATGAGTATGTACATATCTCTCCGTCACCATGTTCCTATTCCCTGTCACACATTAATCTTTCACACCATCTCTCCTCCATCCTTTGTTGCTACATGCTACCGCCCACTCTTCCTCCTCAATCCCAACCACGCCCACGCCCACATATCAAATCATCCGCCCACGCCCAACAAGATCAACGGTTTCTTCGTCTAATGCGATAACTGCGCTATTTCACGCATGGATATTCGGTTT
>BOPN01000357.1:112500-120000 GCA_017312705.2 Penaeus japonicus
TACACATGTATACATAATTAAATGTATATATAGATAAATGTAAATAGGTGAATGTACATACATCACCATCACCACCACCACCATCTGCATCATTCATCAGGTTTTTATTCAATACAGTGCTATTAAACATTATGCTCGTTAATCTTAGGATTTCCCTTGTACGCTCTCGACGTAGCTTATAATTCAGAACAAGACTTCAACAACGCTGAGTGCATTTTACTTTAATTTGCGCTGATCAGAATATATATATATATTTTTTATCTAAGTTTCCCCTTCCCTCATCGAATATATTTTACGGGAATTAATTCGCCAAATAACCAACCGCACGCGTTAGGTGCGAAATTTCCCACCCCGCGAAATTTTAATTCGTCCGGGTTCCTATGATTTAGCGGGTTGGTTACGAGATCAATGGGCAATTGCGCGAATGGATGGCGGTAATTAATCCTGTGATGACGGGAATTATTTACAATGAACTAATGACAAAAAAAAAGATAAATAAAAAAAGGGGATGATATTTATGCAGTGTGTTTTTTTCGCCTGGAGTGGCATGTGTATCTTATTTATGCAGTCGAAAGTGCATATAATTGCCAGCTCTCTCTCTCTCTCTCTCTCTCTCTCTCTCTCTCTCTCTCTCTCTCTCTCTCTCTCTCTCTCTCTCTCTCTCTCTCTCTCTCTCTCTCTCTCTCTCTCTCTCTCTCTCTCTCTCTCTCTCTCTCTCTCTCTCTCTCTCTCTCTCTCTCTCTCTCTCTCTCTCTTCTCATCTTTATCTCTCTCTCTCCCTCCCTCCCCCTCTCCCTCTCCCTCCCTCATAATAGTAATAACATGTAGAAAGATAAATAAAACGCTAAGAAAGAATAGAAGATACATAATGAACGCGAAATAAGTAAACAAAATAAAACGACGAGAGCAAAATTCAATCAACAGATGGCGTTGTATACCAACATGTAACTGCCTCCGGATTGGCTGATCCCGTGTCGGTAATGGCGGCGCCAATGGTCTAATGCACCGGATTTTTTTTTCTTTTTTTGACTAAAATACCAGTTGGATTTTGCCGTTTTGCTTCTCCCTCGTTGGCGGGGTTCATATATATTTTTTTTCTCTCTGCGTGATGTTTTATTTGTGTATTGTCGTTTCGTTATAGGTGTTATGTCGTTTGAGCCCTGATCAGGTTTCACTCTAATTGCGACTTGTTTAACATATTGTTTATCTGATTCGCTCATTTTGTTCTTCTTTCTTTCTTTTCCCGCTCCTCCTCCTCTTTTCTCTTTCTTTCTCTTTCTCTCTTTCTTTCTCTTTCTCTCTTTCTTTCTCTTTCTCTCTCTCTCTCTCTCTCTCTTTCTCTCTCTCTCTCTCTCTCTCTCTCTCTCTCTCTCTCTCTCTCTCTCTCTCTCTCTCTCTCTCTCTCTCCCTCTCTCTCCCTCTCTCTCCCTCTCTCTCCCTCTCTCATCCTTCTATCCATCTATCCTTCTCCAAACATACATTAAGATAACACGTTCTCAGAAACTCAAAATATATAAGCAGAAGAAAGTAAGAAAGAAAGAAAGAAAAAAACACTCATTTACTAAAAAAAAAAAAGATGAAACGAACAACATAAATGAGTATATATAAACAGATAAAAAAATATATTAAAAAAAAGAGTATATATAAATAGACAGTTAAAACTAAAAAGCGAACACAATCAAAAGTCCGGTTAAACGAGATCCGATCCGCCGGTCCGGATTCCCGAAATGGCCGAGCGAATGCTGTCCCTCTCTCGCCGACTTTAACCGGACAATCGAGGGTAATTCAATTCAATTCAACTTTTCTCCTTCTCCCTCTTTCTTCTTTTTCTTCCTCTTTTTTTCTTCTTCCTCTTCTTCTTCTGCTTCTTTTTCTTCTTGGTCTTCTCCCTCTTTCCTCTTCTTCAACTTCTCTCCTCCCTTTTTCTTCTTTTTCTTCCTCTTTCTTCTTTTTCTTCCTCTTCTTCTTCCTCTTTTTCTTCTCCCTTCCCCTCTTTCTTCTTCTTCTCCTTCTCCTCCTCCTCCTCCTCCTTCTCCCCCTCCTCCTCCCCCTCCCCCTCTTCCTCCTCCTCCTCCTCCCCCTCCCCCTCCACCTCTACCTCCTCCTCCTCCTCCTCCTCCCCCTCCTCCTCCTCCCCTTTCTCCCCTCCCCCCTCCTCTTCCTCCTCCCTCTTCATTCTTCTTAACTCCCCCCGCCTTTAACCGGACATTCGCGGATAATTCAGCGGCCCAGAATCCGTGATCACTGCTGACCTGCTTATCGATCTGCTATCACGGTGGCTTGTGATCATCAGTCTGGCGCTGTGTGTGTGTGTGTGTGTGT
Source organism: Penaeus japonicus (assembly GCA_017312705.2). Classification (NCBI taxonomy): domain Eukaryota; kingdom Metazoa; phylum Arthropoda; class Malacostraca; order Decapoda; family Penaeidae; genus Penaeus; species Penaeus japonicus. The sequence goes on from BOPN01000357.1 coordinate 114,823, forward strand.
TTTTTATTGCTTTTGTGTTTTTTGGCTGTTTGTTTTGTGTTTGTGTTACTTTTTTTTTGGGGGGGGAGGCTGTTCTTGTTGATTTTTTCTTTTCTTTTTTTTATATTTTCCCCCGTTTTGTTACTTCTCAATTTTGCGTTAATCCCTCCCTCAACTTATCCCCTTTATCCTTTATTCCCCTTTCTTCTCTTTCTATCCACTCCTTCCCCTCTCCTGTTTGCCTCTTTTCCTATCCCTCCTTCTCCCTTCCTCCCTCCCTCCCTCCTTCTTCCTCCCTCCCTCCTTCTTCCTACCTCCCTCCCTCCTTCCTTCCTCCCTCCTTCTCCCTCCCTCCCTCCCTCTCTCCTTCTTCCTACCTCCCTCCCTCCCTCCCTCCCTCCCTCCCTCCCTTCTTCCCTCCCTCCCTCCTTCCTACCTCCCACATCCTACTAAACCACGCGCTAGGATTTCCAAGGTGGATTTTGTGACGTAACATACGAGGTGAGGATGTGTGGGTTCGGGGGCGGGGAGGAGGGGGTGGGCGGGGGGGTTGGCGTTATATACGGCGGGAGACACTGTATTGGAGAAGGAAGAAGAAGAAGAAGAAGAAGAAGAAGAAGAAGAAGAAGAAGAAGAAGAAGAAGAAGAAGAAGAAGAAGAAGAAGAAGAAGAAAGACGGAAGAGGAGGATGGAAGAGGAAGAGGAGAGAGAAGAAGAAGAAAGAGGAAGAGGAGAGAGAAGAAGAAGAAAGAGGAAGAGGAGAGAGAAGAAGAAAGACGAAGAGGAGAGAGAAGAAGAAGAAAGAGGAAGAGGAGAAAAAAAGAAAAAAGAGGATGAAGAAGAAGAAAGAGTAATAAAAAGAGAGATTGAAGAAGAAGTAAAAGGAAGAAAGAGAAATAGTGATGAAGAAAGAAGAAAAACACGAGGTAGAAAGAAGAAGAACGAGAAAAAACGAAGAAGAGGAAACAGTAATAATAATAAATAATAATAACAAAGAAGAAGAAGAAGAAGAAGAAGAAAAAAGAAAGACAATGATCACCCCCAGTAATTAATCCCATCCAGAACGAATGAATGCAAGTGCGCGAAAATATCAGTGAATAACCGACCCCATTCGCCCCCGTCACGGCCGGCTGAGTGCATTTACGCGCGCACCGGAGTATCCAATCGCCCAATCGATTGTGCCGAATCGCCCAATCGATTATGGTCGTAATTTCGCATCATATTCGGCGGGGAAATATTCGGACGGGAGGATTATGTGGTGGCTGGGGGTTTGACTTGGTGTGTGTGTCTGTGGGGGGGGGGGGGCGGGAAGGTGTGTAGAGGGAAGGGGGGAGGGAGGAGGGGAAGAGGAATAACAGGTCTCTCCCTCGCTCCCTCCCTACCTCCCTCTTTCTCTCTCTCATTCTCCCTTGCTCCACCCCCCTCACTCCTTTCCTCTTTCCCTTCCTCCCTCTCATCCCTCCATCTCTTCCCCCTCTCGTCCCACCCCTCCTCTTCCCCCCCTCCATCTCCTCCCTCCTCCTCCTCCTCCTCCTCCTCCTCCTCCTCCTCCTCCTCCTCCTCCTCCTCCTCCTCCTCCTCCTCCTCCTCCTCCTCCTCCTCCCTCCCTCCCTCCGTCCCCCACCCACGAGTCTCAAGTTCATCTTCCTTGTCACGTCTTGAGAAATTAATGATTATATCCGTTCTCCAGCTGTAATAGATTTAAACGCTGAAGGAACTAATGATTGCAGGATTAATTAGATTACGGGGATAATCTCGTGTGATGGAAAAATGGAGGAAGAGATTGATTTGGAAGGAGGGAGGGAGGGGGAGGGATGGGGAGAGAGGGAGGGAGGGTGGGAGGGAGGGAGGGAGAGAGAGGGAGAAGGAGAAAGGAGAGGGAGAAATTGATAAGCATATGAATGAATTAATAAAGAAAGGGAGTGAATAGAAAAAAATGAAAAGATTTTTATTCTTCTGATATGCTTAATTTCACAATTATCTCTCTTCATCTTCATCACACGCCCTCATTATTCTATCCTCTTTGATTTTCCTTTTTTCTTCCAGGATCATTTTCTCGCCTCTTGATTCTTCTCTATCCCCCCTCCCTCTTTGCACCCTTCCCCCCCTCCCCCTCCGTCTTAGCACCCTTTCCCCCTCCCTCCCTCCTTCTTCGCACCCTTCCCCCCTCCTCCTCCGTCTTCGCACCCTTTCCCCCTCCCCCTCTTCGCACCCTAGCACCTTTCCCCCCTCCCCCTCTTCGCACCCTCCCCCTCCCCCCCTTCCAAGAAAAGGTTCAAAACTCCGAGAAAAAAAAATCCCCAACTCGAATTTCGTTCCTTCATTAACCCTCGTGTGGTTCGTCACTCTGGATAATTTGTGGATAATGTCTCTTGGTTGGACTTCTCTCTCTCTCCTCTCCTCTTCCCTCGTTCTTCTTCTTCTTCCTCCTCCTTTTCTTCCTGAGAGAGAGAGGAATTTGTTGTTGTTCTTCTTCTTCGTTTTCTCTCTCTTATCTTCTCTTTTTCTCTTTTGTCTTATCCTCTCATCTTGTTCGACTTGTTTTTTTTTTCTCTTTTCATCTCCCTTCATCTCTCTCTCCTTTTTTGTTTTCTTCGCTTTACTCCTTTCCCCTCTTCCTTTCCCTTACTTTTCTCTAGCTCCTCTTCCTCTCCCTCTCTAATTATCTTCCATCCCCAATTTCCTTTTCCCTTTTCTTCCCCTCTCCCTTCCATCTTCCCCCTTCCCCCTCTACCTTATCTCACTCATCTAGCCTCCCTTCCTCCTTCACCTCATTTTCCCTTCACCCTCCCCCCCTCTCCCTTTCCTCCCCCTCTATCCTATCTCTTTGTTCTCCCCTTCCCTTCCCCCTTCATCCTCCCCTCTCCCCTCTCCCCTCTCCAATTGCTTTCCATTCATCCACTTAACTTCAGTTCTGGATGTTTTTCCTTTACTATTGTATGTCTCTTTTGTTGTTTTTTTCGTTATTTTATTGTTACGCTTTTTTTTCTTTTCTTTTTTTTAACCTTTTTATGTATTTTTTAAAAACTTGTGTCTTTTTTCTGAGTCTTTCTCTCTTTCTCTTCGTATCTTTCTGTCAATCTGTTTATATCTGTCTATCATTCTGTCAATTCCGTCTCTCTCTCTCTCTTCCCCTCTCACTCTCGCTTTCCCCGTCCTCTCATTAGCTCCCCCTCCCTCCCCCCCTCCTTCCTTCACTCCCTCCCCGCTCCATCTCTCCCCCTCTCTCCCTCCCTCCCTCCTTCCCTTCTCCTTCTTTCCCTCCCTCCCTCCCTCCCCCCCTCCTTCCTCCCTCCATCTCTCTCCCTCTCTCCCTCCCTCTCCCCCTCCCCCCCTCCCTCCATCTCTCCCCCTCTCTTCCTCCTTCCTTCCTTCCCTCCCCCTCTCTCCCTCCCCCCTCCTTCCTTCCCTCCACCTCTCCCTCCTTCCATCTCTCCCCCTCTCTCCCTCCCTCCCTCCATCTCTCCCCCTCTCTCTCTCCCCCCTCCTTCCTTCCCGCCCTCCCTCCTTCCTTCCCTCCCCCTCTCTCCCTTCCTCCTTCCCTCCCCCTCTCCTTCCTTACCTCCTTCCCTCCCTCCCTTTCTCTCCTCCCCTCGAGTTTCATCACTAACTTTGTTAACGATGGAAACCACATGACAGTGTCTGCCCTGAAGCTATGATTACCATGGTGAGTCTACATGTTTCCGTGTGCGTTTGTGTGTGTGTGCGTGCGTTTGTATGCGCCTTGTGCACGAGAGAGAGAGAGAGAGAGAGAGAGAGAGAGAGAGAGAGAGAGAGAGAGAGAGAGAGAGAGAGAGAGAGAGAGAGAGAGAGAGAGAGAGAGAGAGAGGGGAGGGGGAGAGAGGGGGGGAGGGGGGGAGAGGAAGAGGGAGAGAGAGAGAGAGAGAGAGAGAGAGAGAGAGAGAGAGAGAGAGAGAGAGAGAGAGAGAGAGAGAGAGAGAGAGAAAGAGAGAGAGAAGAGAGAGAGAGAGAGAGAGGAGGGGGGGGGGACATAAAGGAGAGAGAGAAAAAAGAAGAGAATCAGAAAAAAAGACCAAAGAAGGGTTATATAAGTGAAAAAAGAATATAGAAATTGCAACACACATAACCACAACAATAATCACCAGCCAGGTGGAGGTACTGTAAGCAATAAAATGAATCGAATGGAACAGCAGAGTGATATGAGAAACAGGAGGAGTCGAGGGGAATGTAAGGGGGTGGTATGTGGGAGGGGGGGAGAGGGGGAGGAGGAGAGGAAACTGAAGGTAGAGGGACGGAGGGAGGGAGAGAGGGGAAGGGTGGAGGGATGGAGGGAGGGAGGGGAAGAGGGTCAGGAGGAGAGGAAACTGAAGGTAGAGGGACGGAGGGAGGGAGGGAGGGGAAGAGGGGCAGGAGGAGAGGGAACTGAAGGTAGAGGGACGGAGGGAGGGAGGGAGGGGAAGGATGGAGTGAGCAGGGAGTAGGAGTCACGCCAAAATAGCATTAGGTCCTTCCGGAGGGGGGGAATTCTTGAGAACCGTGTGTGATACCTTTTTTCTCTTCATCCTTACTTTCTTATTCTTATTTTTCTTTTTTCTTTTTTTTAGTTTTCCCTTTTCTCTTTCTTCGCCTATTAATGCTTCTTTCGTCTTCTTTCATCCTCCTCTTCTTCCTCTTCCTCCTCCCTCCCTCCCTCCTTCCTTCCATATCTCCCTCCCTCCCCCTCCTCCTCCTCTTCCTCCTTCCCTCCCTACCTCCCTCCTTCCCTCAGCCCTCCCTCCCTCCCTCCCTTCCTCCTCCTTTCCTCCCTCCCTCCTTCCCTCCTCCTCCTCCTCCTCCTCCTCCTCCTCCTCCTCCTCCTCCTCCTCCTCCTCCTCCTCCTCCTCCTCCTCCTCCTCCTTCTCTCCCTCCCTCCCTCCTTTCACAGAAACCATATTCGTACGCGTCGGAAAGCTCTCCTCCCGCTCTCTAAGGCAGCAGCTCTTCTTCAGAGGGACGGAGAGCGATGCCGCTATTTTGCCCCGAGTCTTCTGGTCGAAAGAGGAGAAAATTCCGGGCGTTATAGTCACCATCAATCGCCTCTTTCACTGATCTATAGATATATGTTCCCTCTTTCTCTCTTTGCTGTGCTTGGATTGGGGAGAGAGAGAGGAGGGAGGGGAGGGGGGAGGGGAGGAAGATGGAGGGGTGTAGGGAGAGAGAGGGAGAGGGAGAGATCCTGAGAGATAGGGAGAGGGAGGG
>BOPN01000357.1:125000-127500 GCA_017312705.2 Penaeus japonicus
ATCCACATTAGGGAGTGAGAGGGGAGAAGGGGGTGCTTGATTAGGAGAAGGAAAGAGGGGGAAGGGTCAGGGGTTGTTTGTTTATTTATTTATCTGTTTGTTTGTTTGGAGTAGAGGGGGCGAGAGAGGGAGGGAGAGAGAGAGGGGGAGGGAGAGAGGGAGGGAGAGAGGGAGAGAGAGAGAGAGAGAGAGAGAGAGAGAGAGAGAGAGAGAGAGAGAGAGAGAGAGAGAGAGAGAGAGAGAGAGAGAGAGAGAGAGAGAGAGAGAGAGAGAGAGAGAGAGAGAGAGAGAGAGAGAGAGAGAGAGACAGAGAGAGACAGAGAGACAGAGAGACAGAGAGAAAGAGAGAGAGAGAGAGAGAGAGAGAGAGAGAGAGAGAGAGACAGAGAGACAGAGAGAGAGAGAGAAAGAGAGAGTTAGATTTAGAGTGAGAGAAAAGCGTGGAGAAACGAAATAAACAGAAAAAGAGGGCATAGCATAGTGCCTCTGCATTGCGCCTTGCAAAACTCGCCTGTGCCTCTTAAGTGCCTCGACTGCAAGTGCCAGATGTGTCGTTTTTACGTCTTAGTCTTTCGTGTGGTCTTTTCTTGAGCACGAAAGCTTGAATCCGGCGTCACTGTTTTTTTTCTCTCTCTCTCTCTTGGCGTTATTGCATCTGTTAGAAGCGGCGAGAGTAGATGATTGTCTCTCTCTCTGTATGTCTGTCTCTCTCTCTCTCTCTCTCTCTCTCTCTCTCTCTCTCTCTCTTTCTCTTTCTCTTTCTCTTTCTCTTTCTCTTTCTCTCCCTCTTCCCTCTCTCCCTTTCTCTCCCCACCCCTTCCCCCTCCCCATCTTCCTCTCCCTCCCCATCTTCCTCTCCCTCCCCATCTCCCTCTCCCCCAAAATATACAATCCCTCCACACAATTAATTGAACGATAAGAAAGAAAGAAAGAAAGAAAGAAAACCAGAAACGTGGACGACACAAGACCCAGCATCCCCCCCCCCCTACTAGCAGGAGACGTGAATGAAGATGGCAAGTGAAGAAGACGAAGAAGAAAAAGAAGAAGAGGAAGATGCTGGAGGCGACGAAGATGAAGATGATCTCCTTAAAAGACACCTGTTGGACGGCGGCGCCAGGTGTCTCGGCGTCTGACGGATGCCGAGTGTGAGGAAGGCCCGGGGGGGGGGGGTTGTGGAGAGGGGGCTGCTTTGTTATGTTTTGGGTATTTCATGATATTTGTTTTTTATTTTGTTGGTTTTCTTTTTGTCTATGATGGAGAGAAGGATAGAGGAGGAAAGAGGTAGTAGCTAATGAGAGAGAGAGAGAGAGAGAGAGAGAGAGAAATAAATAGAGAAACAGACAGTGATTAACAATATTAAAGAGACAGAGACAGACAAACGGAACAACACAGAGAGAAAAAATAAAAAAAATAAAATGATAATGATAAAATAAGAATTAAAAACAAACAAAACAAACAAGAAGAAGTGCGAACAACACCCCTTCCACACGGAAGAGAATCGGAAGAGAGAAACGAAGGAAAGACGAGAGTCCTGCGAGGAAGAATCCCACTTCACGAAGACCGGACGTCTTTATCTTCCGGTCCGATCAACGCCGGCCATAAAACCGCTTCCGTGGAGACCTTAAGACCTCCGGACCCCCGGACTTTCGAACTTTCGAATCTCCGGATATTCGGATTTTTGGACTTTCGAACCTCCGGATTTTTGGATTTTTGGATTTTCGAACCTCCGGATTTTCGGATTTTTGGACTTTCGAACCTCCGGATTTTCGGATTTTTGGACTTTCGAACTTTCGAATCTCCGGATTTTCGGAATTTTGGACTTTCGAACCTACGGATTCTAGAACTTTCGAACTTTCAGACATAAACTTTCGAACCTCTGGACTTTTGGACTAACGAATCTCCGGACTTTCGAACTTGCGGTTATTATTGTTATTATTGCTATTATTATTGTTATTTTCCTCTTGTTAGTAAAGACAAAAAAGAAAAATATACACGAAGAGGGAGGAAGCGAGAAGACTCAAGAAACAAGGTTAAGAAAAAAAAAAAAAGACGTTTGAACATGAAGATGTGACTGAGCCTCACTTTCCCTGTCCTTCCATTACTATATTCATCGTTCTATACTTTTTTTGCATTTTGATGATTGTTATTATCGTCTCGGAATTTCTTTTCTCTGTTCGCTCCCCAAGACGCGAGATTTACACGGTCTCTCTCTCTCTCTCTCTCTCTCTCTCTCTCTCTCTCTCTCTCTCTCTCTCTCTCTCGGCGACGTGCGAAGGCAGAATGGGCTTCCGAGTTCTTTTAAAAGGATTTTTTTAATGCTCTGCTCTTTCCGGGTGACATGTGTAGTTTTTTCAATTTTTCAAATATTTTGTGGAGATGTATTGTTCCGTTGTGCTTCCACTTAAGGATGGATTCATGCATACATACCCACATGTTTATATACGTACATATTTGCATATTGTACATGCATTTAGAATGTGCATGGTATATGTTACATACA
>BOPN01000357.1:147500-175000 GCA_017312705.2 Penaeus japonicus
ATATGAATTATATAAGGTTGATATATATGTGTCTCTTTGTTTATGTATTTCCTTTTTCTTCCTTTCTCTTCCTCTTCATTTTCTTGTTTTTCTTCTTGTACTTCTTTTTTTCTTTTCCTTTACCTCTTCTTCTTTCCCTTCTTTCGCGTCCACTTTATCGTTGTCATCCTCCTCCTCCTTTCTTCCTTCTCCCTCCTCATCTCCTCTCCCTCTTCTTTTCTCCTCTCCTTCATCTCCCCCTCTTCCTCTTCCTTCACTCCTCCTCCTACTACTACTACTACAACTACCTATCCTTTTCCATTCCCGCCTCATCTACCTCCTCCTCCTCCTCCTCCTTTCCCACCCCCACCCTCTTCCTCCTCCCCCACCCTCTTCCTCCTCCCCCCCACCCTCTTCCTCCTCCTCCTCCTCTTCCCCCCCACCCCCACCCTCCTCCTCCTCCTCCCCCTCCTCCTCACCCACCCTCTTCCTCCACCCTCCTCCTTCCCCCTCCCCCTTCCTCCTCCTCCTGCCCCCCCCCCTCCTCCTCCTAACCCACCCTCTTCCTCCTCCTCCCTTCCCTCCCCCACCCTCTTCCTCCCCTCTTCCTCCTCCCCTCCTAAATGCACTCACGGACAATGCATTCCACCCCCCCTCACCCTCCATCACCCCCCTCACCCTCCATCGCCCCCCTCACCCCCCGCGCCACCAGGAACCTCTCTTCAGTGTAAAAGAATTTCGTATTTCCTTTGCAGACGCGCGTCATACATCCCCGTGAATTATGAATGACGGTTAAAGAAGGGAGGGAGAGGGGAGGCTTGAGGAAGGGAGGCTTGAGGAAGGGAGGGAGGAGAGGGGAGAGGGGAGTCTTGAGAGAGGGAGGGAGGGAGAGGGGAGGCTAGAGAAAGGGAGGGAGGGAGGAGGGGAGGAGGGAGGGAGGGGAGAGGGGAGGCTTGAGGAAGGGAGGGAGGTTAGAGAGAGGGAGAGGGTGAGGGGAGGCTTGAGGAAGGGAGGGAGGGGAAGGAGAGGGGGGAGAGGGGAGGGAGGGAGGGAGAGGGGAGGCTTGAGAAAGGGAGGGAGGGAGGGAGAGGGGAGGCTTGAGGAAGGGAGGAGGAGGGAGTGAGAGTGAGAGGGGAGGGAGGAGTGAAAGGCAGAGGGTAGGCTAGAGAAAGGGAGGAAGGAAAGAGAAAGGAGCAAGTGAGGGAGGGCAAGAGCCAGAGTGGAAGCAAGAGAAACGGAGGGAGGAAATCACGATGAAAAAAAGGAGGGAGGAAGGAAAGTTTCATAAAGGCGGTGTGACCTTCTCTGTGACACATGAAAAGGTCATTTTTATACACGTGTTTGTGCTCTCAATTGCGTCTGTGCGCGGGAACTCGCGCGTTGATTTGCACTCGCGTGTCTCTGATTCTCCCTGTGCGTTTCTGTGTACTTGTGCATGTACGCACATGTGTACTCGCATAAAGTATTCATGCGTGCATTTTTTTTTTCTTCTAATATCGACCTATGAATAATAGAATTCTCGTCACAAGGTACTTTCCTTCCGTTTTCGGGAAATGAGGCGGACTCGTAAGTGGAATGGGGGGGGGGGGGGGGGGGGGGGGAAGGAGGGGGGGGAGGTTTTGTAAGCGTAAGGACCTACTCCCCTCACTCTCCTCCCTCTTGCTTCTCTTTCTCTCCTCTCCTCACTTTTCTCCTCTCTTCTCCTTCTTTCTCTTCCTCTCCCTCTCTCCTCTTCACTATCCATCTCCCAATCACTCTCCCCCCCCCCCCCACACACACGCACACTTCCCCTCTCGTCCCTTATGCTCTAGTGTCCCTACTGCCCCCTCACCCCCTTCCCCCACACTCCCTACTTACCTACTCCCACTCCCCCCTCACTCCCCCCCACCCCGCCCCCCAGGAGGCCCATTATCAAGCCAGCGGCACTATTATTGCGCTCTTTATGGTCCCTCCTGTTGGCTGTCTGACTACTGGCTCTCTTACCTGTCTCTTGTCCTTTTGTTTGAGTTGTGTTTTCCCCTCTTTTTTTTCTCTCTTCTTTTCTTTTTCTCTCTTTCGTTTTTACCTTTCAGGCTTGTCGTCTTAACTTCTACGTAACCATGGCAACTACCTTGCTTTCTTAGTCCCTCCCTCCCTCCCTCCCTTCACTCCTCACAAAAACGCCCACGACACATATGCAAATTTTCCGAGACCATCGTGGCTCAAGGCTCCATTTTTTTTTTCTTTTTTCCTTCTTCTTTTTTCCCTCCTTCAACCGTTGGACAAAAGGGAGTCCTTGTCACCCTCTTCCTCCTTCTTCTTATACTTCATCCTCTTTTCTTTTTCCTTTTCTTCCTCGCTGCATTTCCCTTCTTCTCATCCAGTTCATATTCTTCCTCCTTTTCCTCTTCTCCCTCGTAGCTCCTACATTTTCTCCTTCCTCGTCCCTTTCTCCTGCTCCTCCTTTTCCTCCGCCTTCATAGTTTCTTCTCCTCATCCTCCTATTCCATTCTTTCTCGAATCTCCTGTTCCTTCTCCCCTTCCTCCTTCCTCTTACTTCTCCTTTTCCTCCCTCTTCATAGTTTCATCTTCCTCTTTCTCCTATTCCATCTTATTCCCTTCTTTCTCGAATCTCCTCTTCCTGCTCCTCTTCCTCTTTCCCCTCCCCTTCCTCCTCCTCTCAGCATCTTCCTCTTCCTCCTATTCTCTTCTTTCTCGAATCTCCTGTTCCTGCTCCTCCCCTTCTTCTCAGCATCTTCCTCTTCCCCCTCCCCTTCCTCCTCTTCCTCTCAGCATCTTCCTCTTCCCCCTCCCCTCCTCCTCCTCTTCCCCTCAGCATCTTCCTCTTCTTTTCCGCTACTTTAAGGTCTCATCTACCGGGCCCTTTTGTCCTCGCTGTTGCAAAGCCTAAAGTCGACTCACTGTTTATACTCACTGACTGACAACCTCATTCGGGCTATGTTCCCTTTTCCTTTTTGCTTGATTCATTCTGTGTCTTATTTTTATGTTCGCTTGGTTTTTTTCTTCTTCTTCTTTTGTTGTTGTTGTTTTTTGTGTCTTTTTCTTTTCTTCTTTTCACTTGGTATGTATTTTGCTTTGTTTTTTTTTCCCTTTTTCTTTCTTATTCGTTTACTTTGTTTAAATATGAATCGTTTTTTATTTTTTGCCCTTTCCTTTGGCTTATCTTTTTTTATGTTGTTCGTTTGTTTATTTTTTTTATACTTCTTTACTCTCTCTCTCTCTCCCTCTCTCTCCCTCCCTCCCTCCCCCTCCATCTTTCTACCCCTTCCCCTCTCCTCTCTCCCTATACCCCTTCCCTTTTCCTGTCTCCCTCTACCCCTACCCTTTCCTAACTCCCTCTACCCCCACCCCCTCTGTTTCCTCCCCCTTCCCCTTTCCTCTCTCCCTCTACCCCCCCAGACCCCCCTGTTTCCCCTCCCCCCTTCCCCTCTCCTCTCTCCCTCTACCCCTTCCCCTCTCCTCTCTCCCTCTACCCCTTCCCCTTTCCTCCCTCTTTCTACCCCTTCCCCTTTCCTCTCTCCCTCTACCCCCCCCAGACCCCCCTGTTTCCTCCCCCTCCCCTTTCCTCTCTCCCTCTACCCCCCCAGACCCCCCTGTTTCCTCCCCCTTCCCCTTTCCTCTCTCCCTCTACCCCCCCCAGATCCCCCTGTTTCCCCTCCCCCTTCCCCTTTCCTCTCTCCCTCTACCCCCCATCCACCCCTGTTTCCCCTCCCCCCTTCCCCTCGCCTCAAGCATTTGTTTTCATCAGCTCGCGAGGGGAGGAGCAAAGGCCTCGGGGTTAACCCAGAGGGGAAAAGGGGGGAAGCGGAGAACAGAAGCTCTGGTTGTCGCCTTTTGTCTTCTCTCGTGTTATTCTTCTCTCCGGGCTCCCCTCTTCCTTTTCTGTCTCTCTCTCTCTCTCTCTCGCGCTCTCTCGATCTCGCTCGCTCTCTCGATCTCGCTCTCTCTCTCTCTCTCTCTCTCTCTCTCTCTCTCTCTCTCTCTCTCTCTCTCTCTCTCTCTCTCTCTTTCTCTCTTTCTTTCTCTTTCTCTCTCTCTCTCTCTTTCGGTCTGAGATAAGAATAAGAGAAGGGGGAAGGAAGCGAAGGAGAAGGAGAAGGGAAGCAAACGAATATGAATAAGAGAGGAGAGCAAAGGAGAATGAGGGAGGCGAGCGAATGAGAATAAGAGAGGAGAGAAGAGGAGGAGACTAAGAGAGGAGACCAAAGGAGAATGAGGGAGGTGTGCGAATGAGAATAAGAGAGAAGAGCAAAGGAGAACGAGGGAGGCGTGCGAATGAGAATAAGAGAGGAGAGCAAAGGAGAATGAGGGAGGCGTGCGAAGGAGAATAAGAGAATGAGGAAGGCGTGCGAAGGAGAAGGAGGAAGGCCAGTGAGGTAGAATGAGGGAGGCAAACGAAGAAGAATAAGAGAGGAGAGCAAAGGAGAATGAGGGAGGCGAGCGAATGAGAATAAGAGAGGAGAGAAGAGGAGGAGAATAAGAGAGGAGAGCGAATGAGAATAAGAGAGGAGAGCAAAAGGAGAATGAGGAAGGCGTGCGAAGGAGAAGGAGGAAGGCCAGTGAAGTAGAATGAGGGAGGCGAGTGAAGCGTGAGTAAGAACGAAGGGGAACCATAATGAGGTGAAGGAAACGACACCTCTGCTCATTGCATTGTTGTTGTTGTTGTCATTGTTGTGCTTGTTCATTCCTGTTCTTTGTTGCTGTTTTGTTCGTTCTTGTTTTTTGTTGTTGTTTTTTTCGTTGTTGGCATTGTTGTGTTTGTTCATTCTTGTTCTTTTTGTTTGTTCTTATTTTTTATTTTTGTTTTTTCGTTATGTATGTTCGTTCGCGTTCTTTTTTTTCGTTTTTTGTTTGTTTGTTCATTTCAACGTTGTTGTTCTCTTCGCTCTCTGTAGAAATATTGAAAAGTATAATGAGATTATTATAATACTCTGAATGATTATAGTAATAAAACAATGAAGATAAAAGTAGATTTAGACTGTAGAACCAAGATAAAAATGAAAATACTTTAAATGTTTTGTAATCCCAACGGGTGCCACCTAGTCACGATTTCTTGTTTGGTTGTTTGCTGTTTCTCCGTTGTTGTTTTTTTTTTTTTTTTTTTTTTTTTTTTTTTTTTTTTTTTTTTTTTTTTTTTTTTTTTTTTTTCTTATCGTTATTTGTCCTTTTTTATTCTTATGATTTTTTTTCTTATAACTTTATCTTTTGTTTATTTATTTACCTGTTATTTATTTTTGGTTTGTTTGTTTGTTTTAGTCCTCTTTTATTTTCGTCTACGTTTGTTGTCTTTTTTTTATGTCCATTTTCTGTTTTTCCCCGTACTATTATTTATCTATATTATCATTCTTCATTCTCCTCTCTTTTTTTTCTCAAGTCAATATGATCTTTTGGATATTTATGCTTATTTTTAAAGTTTAGTGACCATCTATTTTGGAGAAAAATCTATCCTTCGTGGTTGAAATGTTCGCCGGCGGTTGAAGGGATCGTTAGTGTGTTCAACCAAGTATGAATTAGTGGTCTCTCTCTCTCTCTCTCTCTCTCTCTCTCTCTCTCTCTCTCTCTCTCTCTCTCTCTCTCTCTCTCTCTCTCTCTCTCTCTCTCTCTCTCTCTCTCTCTCTCTCTCTCTCTCTCTCTCTCTCTCTCTCTCTCTCTCTCTCTCTCATCGCGTTCCGTGTCTTTCTCTCTTATTCTCGTTCTCTATCTATTTATCTATCTCTTTGTATCTCTCTCTATATATATTTATCGATCTATTTTTCCCTCTGTATCTATCTCTCTATTTATCGATCTACTTATCTCTCTCTCTCTCTCTCTCCCTTCTTGTCTTTCTCTCTTATTCTCGTTCTCTATCTCTCTCTCTCTATATATATATATATATTCATCGATTCATTTTTCGCTCTGTATCTCTCTATTTTTCTCTCTGTATCTCTCTCTCTCTCTCTCTCTCTCTCTCTCTCTCTCTCTCTCTCTCTCTCTCTCTCTCTCTCTCTCTCTCTCTCTCTCTCTCTCTCTCTCTCTCTCTCTCTCTCTCTCTCTCTCTCTTTTTTTCTCTATCTCTCTCTCTCTCTCTCTCTCTCTCTCTCTCTCTCTCTCTCTCTCTCTCTCTCTCTCTCTCTCTCTCTCTCTCTCTCTCTCTCTCTCTCTCGGAACTTTGAGAAACCACTGAAGAAACTTTTCAAAAGGTTTCCCATTGTGGCGAATAGAAGAATGAGTTTGTGAGAAAGAATACAAATGAGGGAGGAGGAGGAGGAGGAGGAAGAAGAGGAAGAAAAAAAGTAGGAGGGGAGGAGGAGGAGAAGTTGAGGGAGAAGAAGATAAAGTAGAAGAGGAGGAGGAGGAAATAGGAAAAAATAACAATGATAGCAATAGATAAGACAAAAGTAGACCAGCAAGAGCAAGAAAACTGGAAACAAACAAACAACAACAAAAAAACAACTAAAAATGGCAAACCGACATCAAAATATAGCACAGTCAAAATTTTTGCAACATTTTGTTCGCAAGTGTTTTGAGCAAAATAAATGAAAAATACATGAATGTAAACAAAAGAAGTAGTAAGGATATTGGAGATAAAAGTAAGGAAATAAAAACAGAAAGAAAACACAGGTGAAGATATTGATGGAAATGAAAGAAAACGAGAAGAGAAGAGAGAAAGAGGAAGGAAGGAAGTAGACTACGACAAAAGAGGATGAGAGAGAGAGAGAGAGAGAGATAAATAAATAAAGAGATGAAATGGGAAAGCGGAGAAGGAAACGAAGAAAAAGAAAATGGCGGTGGACCGATAAGAGGCGAAGAGTGATAACAACTCAGAAGAAATAACAACTCATCTTGCGCTGCTGTACCCCCTCCTCCTTTCCCTGCTCTTCCCCCCTCCCCCAGACACTTTATCCACACCTCTTTATTCTACCCCCCCTCCCTCCTCTTCTAAATCCCACTCCATCCTTCCTTCCACCATTCCTCTACCCCCTCCCCCTCCTCCATCCTCCTTCCTCCTTCTCCTCCCCATCCCTCCTTTAACTACTCCCTCCTCCTACTCCCCTTTCACCCCCCCCCCTTCCTCAAACTTCCACCCCTTCCTTCCCCCCTCCACCCCCGTCTCACCCCCCTTCCCCCAATCTCACCCCCTCCACCCCCCTCCTCCTCCCCCACCACCACCCCTCCTCCTCCCCCACCTCCTTCCCCCTTCCCCCATCCACCCCCCCTCCCCCTCCCCCACCACCTCCGGCTTAATAACCATGAGTCTCATAGTGAAGTTCGCATTTGTCAAGATATAAAAAAAAAAAAAAAAAAGATGTCGGGGGGAGGCGGGGGTGGGGGGAGGGGTAGTGGAGAGCAAGGGATTTTCTTTATTTCTTTTTATCTCGTTCTCTTCCCTGAATTATTTGTGGCATTATCTTGTCCCGGGATTATTTTCGGAGTTACGGCCGCCGCCTCGTGTTGTCGTCTCTGTAGTCTTTTAAGTGCCTGTTTTTTGTGTTTTTGTTTTTTATTGTGTTTGTTAAGGTGTTTGTTGATTTACCTTTTGGTCATCTTCGTCATCGGCATCACTATCGTTATCATCTTTATTTTCATCTTCAACTTTATCTTCAACTTCATCATCATCATCATCATCATCATCATAATGTTAATGCTAATGATATAAGTATATAATATAAGATACAAGCATATTAATATTAATGATAATGCCACTACAACCACAACTACTACTAGTAATAATGCTAATAGTAATGATGATAATAACGATAATAATGATAACAACAACATCAAAGATAAGATAAGAGAACTAAATGAATATATCCAAATAGATTAACAAATAAACACACATGCTGTAAATGAACTGTTATTTGGCAAACCTGGGATGACGTCACAAAAACAGCTTGTTATGACGGAAAGAGACACACAGCATGGCGGTTTATGACTTCGTATATTCAAATCTTGAGATGTTTTGCGTTTTGTTTTGCTTTCGATTTATGTTGTGTATTTCGCTCTTTCTCTCTCTTTCTTTCTCTTCTCTTTCTTTCTTTCTCTCTCTCTCTCTTTTTATCTTCTCTCTCTTTCTCTTTTGTTCTCTCTCTCTCTCGCTTTCTCTCTCTCTTGTTCTTTCTCTCTCTCTCTCTCTATTTTTATCTTCTCTCTCTCTCTCTCTCTCTCTCTCTCTCTCTCTCTCTCTCTCTCTCTCTCTCTCTCTCTCTCTCTCTCTCTCTCTCTCTCTCTCTCTCTCTCTCTCTCCCCCCCCCTCTCTCCCTCTCCCTCTCCCTCCCTCCTTCCCTCTTTCCCTTTCTCTCCCTAAGAGGTAATATACCGAATTAGCAAATTACATTTACTTACTAATGTGTATTTTTTTCTTGTTTTAATAATCGGAACGGTAACGAAAATGATGTTGAAAGATAATCATAATTACGATAATGAGGTTTACAGTAGTAGAATATATTACAGTTTTTTTGTTTCATTGTTAACTGTGCCGTTACAAGAATAAGCGCCACAAAGATATAATGGCAACAAGGTTAGGGTCATTAATGTTTTTAATAGGGAGATAATTATAACAAGGAAACTCAGCCTCGATAAAAATTATGCAAGATATAAGAACGAATCAGTTAATTGCAAATATAAAATAAAACGTAAATAAGGCGACATTTTTTGTTTTTTAGATTTTTTTAAATTCTTTTATTTCCGCTTCTGTTTCTTCCTTCCTTGTTGAAATCCTCTCTTTCTTCTTTAAATTGCACGATAATTTTCCCTTCATATTTTGCCTACCCCTTCAATTATGCATTTTTCCTCTATTTCCCTTGTTTTTATTTCCGACTTCCCTCTATCTCTCTCTCTCTCTTGTCGCTTAATTTGCAACCCTTTCTCAGTCCATCCCTCTCTCTCTCTCGCTCTCCCTTTTTTTTTCTCCGATCCAAAGTTCTCCCTTCATGTCTCCCCTTATTTTCCCCTAAATCACTCCCCCACCCCACCTCCTTACTCCCTCTCCCTCCTTCCCTCCCTCTTTCTGTCTCTCTCCCCTTCCCTCCCCCCCCCCCCTCCCAACCCCTTAGTGCCTCTCCGTGTTACCAAAGATCAAAGCTGATTGGCTGACGTTCAAAGCCGCTTAACGGAACTCACTAAGATTCGAATTACGCGGTCGTTTAATCAGTTATTTGAAGTTCCCTTAATGGATATCAGAACTTTTTTTTTATTATTATCTTTGTCCGAAAGACAGATTTTTTTCTTATCATTTTTTCAGATCTTTACGAGTAGTATGATCTTTTTTTTAAGAATTAAAAAAAAGAGGAGATATGAGATACTGGTAGTCATTTTTCAAAAAGTTTGGTTATTTTTATACTTTTCGTTAGTTTCATCGAACTTTGCTTCTACAATAACGATGTTCTTGTCAACATCATTCATAATGCAGATCAATATATCTACCAGCGACACGCGGGTAGCAATAAACAACATTAAATAGATAATAACAACATGTAGCCAATCAGCGCTCGGAACATGTCTCTCCCCAACAGCCAGCCAATCAGCGCTCAGGATGTTCCTCCCAATAGCCAATCATTTTTCGTATTTCCATTCTTTGCTTTTTCTGTTGGTTTATCGTGACTTATGAGGTTCTGTTAGAGAAATATATGTCCAATTTGCAAAACTACTTCTTCATCATTATGGAATATCACCGTTTATTTATGCTTTTCTGATATCGGTATTTATGAATTTCTGCAAAAGGAAAAATGCAGTTAATTTCACGGTAGACTTGTTGTTGAATTCTCTTGCACGATTTTCAAGTTTATGATTGAAATAGAAATTATTAGAAAAAAAAAATGAAAATAAAACAGCAGTTTGAGTAGTGCCATGTATTTTGTGTATGTGTGTGTGTACGTGTGTGTGTATCTGTGTAGATGTGGGTCTATCTACCGGCATGTATGCGTGTACGTGTGTCTGTGACAGAAAGTGGCAGTCGAGAAATATGATAATGGAAGTTCCTGACATCTGAAACAGCTTTAGCAATTATCCGTACTCGCGGCCGAGCAGCCAAGGGTATTAACTCGGGCAAGAAAAAGTTTCTCGAGAGATATTTACGGTCATCTGGAGAAGTTTATCTGGGAGCGGAAGGCCAATGCGTCTTCGGTCCGGTTACTTGGAGAAAACTGAATCTCTTGAATGTCTTCCTCATTTTCCTCTCGTCTCTTTGTGCAAACTCTCTCTATCTATCTATCTCTATCTCTCTATTTATCTATCTATCTATCTATTTCTCTCACTCTCTCTTTCTCTCACTCTATCTCACTCTATAAATGCCTTTCTCTCTCCCTCCCCCCATCCCCACCTCTCTCTCTCTCTCTCTCTCTCTCTCTCTCTCTCTCTCTCTCTCTCTCTCTCTCTCTCTTGCTTATTATTATTATTTTTTCTTCCCCCGAGCCATTTGCAGAATGCCCGGGAGTTAGGCATCCCGTTCCCTTCCCTCCATGAAGAAATATTATTCCCAAAAGGATAAAATTGGCTGCTGCATTTTTTTCTTCTTTCTTGTTTTGCTAATGGCGCTTTTGACGTTGGCGAAGGGGGGAGGGGGAGGGGGAGGGGAGGTGGGGAGGGAGAGGTAAGGGGAAGGGGAGGTGGGGAGGGAGGGGAAGGGGAAGGGGAGGAAGAGGGAGAAGAAGAAGAAGAAGAAGGAGAGTGAGAAGAGGAAGGAGAAGGAGAATGAACAGAAGGTGGTGGAGAAGAAACCGAAGCATAAGACGAGGAAAGTGGAAAGGAGGAAATGAAGGTGGAAGCAAGGTGGATGTAGTGGAGTACGAAGTTTAGTGGAAAACTTGATTTATTAATTACATAGGCTATTTAGGCGTTGATTTAATATTGCTTAAATGATGATTGAATTAATTTTGTGTTTTCTTTCTTACAGGTATGTTGCAGAGTCAGTGTGTCAGTATAGCTGCGTCATTGATGGTAAAGTATTGATGAGAGATTTACAAAAACTAATACATGCACACACACACACACACACACACACACACACACACACACACACACACACACACACACACACACACACACACACACACACACACACACACACACACATACACACATACACACACACACACACATACACACACACACTCACACACACACACTCACACACACTCACACACGCAGTGTGGATAAAAGAGAGAGAGAGAGAGAGAAGAGAGAGAGAGAGAGAGAGAGAGAGAGAGAGAGAGAGAGAGAGAGAGAGAGAGAGAGAGAGAGAGAGAGAGAGAGAGAGTGTGTGTGTGTGTATGTGTTAGTGTGTGTGTGTGAGTGAGAGAGAGAGAGAGTATGAGAGAGAGAGGAGAGGGGAGAGAGAGGGAGAGTCATATGGCACTAATAGAATCGCCGAGGGTGAGAAGGGTGAATTAATCACACCCGGAGAGGGATGTGTCTGTCCGGGTGTTATTGTAACGGTCTTTGTTATGTCCGGATTGTGTTGTGTTTGTCAGCAGGTGTAGGTGTGTGTGTGTGTGTGTGTGTGTGTGTGTGTGTGTGTGTGTGTGTGTGTGTGTGTGTGTGTGTGTGTGTGTGTGTGTGTGTGTGTGTGTGTGTGTGTGTGTGTGTGACAGAGGCGGAAAGACATGCAAGAGGGAGAGAGAGAGAGAGAGAGGGAGAGAGAGAGAGAGAGAGAGAGAGAGAGAGAGAGAGAGAGAGAGTGAGAGTGAGAGTGAGAGTGAGAGAAAGAGAAATAAAAAGAGAGCGAAAAAAGCAAGAGAGAGAGAGAGAGAAAGAAAAGACCACGACTAACCATAATCACATAATCCTTGTATCAATAAGGATAATGTCATTGGTTAGAGCGCTAGAGATATCATATTCTCTTTCTTGCTCTTTCTCTCTTTTTCCTCCATTTCCTCCCATTCCCACTCTCACTCCTTTTTTTTCTCTCCCCTACCCCTCTCTCTCTCTCTCTCTCTCTCTCTCTCTCTCTCTCTCTCTCTCTCTCTCTCTCTCTCTCTCTCTCTCTCTCTCTCTCTCTCCCTTTCCCTCTCCCTCTCCCTCTCCCTCCTTCCTCCCCCTCTCTCCCTCCCTCCCTCCCTCCCTCCCTCCCTACACCCTCCTCCCCCTCTCTCCTTCTCCCTCCCTCCGTCCATTTTTCTCATCCCTTCTTTTCTCTCCTTCCTTCCTTCCTATCCTCTTTCCTTCGTTCGATAAGGGACCCAAAGATATAAGAGTCAAGGGGGGGGAGGAGAGGGATGTCCCACCCCCTCCCCTCCCATCCCCTCCCCAAAGCTGATACAGAAGTGGGATTTGTCAAATTGTATTATGCTAATGAGATGCTTAAATGTGTGGGATCAGGGAGGGAGGGAGAGGGAGGAGGAGAGGGGGAAGGGGAGTGGGAGTGGGAGTGGGAGGGGGGAATCCAGCAACTCCATCCCCCCCCCCTCCTCCATCCCTTTTCTTGGTTCTCGGAGTGATTAGGTTGTGGGATTAGGCTTGATTAGGTGTCATCACTTTTCTTTTCTTTGGACACACACACACACACACACACACACACACACACACACACACACACACACACACACACACACACACACACACACACACACACACATACGCAAAGTACATGTCTGTTATTGCCCCCCTCCCCCCTCCCTGTTCCCAAAGTGTAATCTCATTACCCACCCCGTCACTTCCCCCCCCTTCCTTTAATTTTCATTACTCACACTTTCTCTTTCTCCCTCTCCCTCTCTACTTCACTCTACTCTCCTTCCCCCTTCCCACACTCCTCCACATTTACCCCTCTCTCTCCCCCTCCCCTCCCTCTCCCTTTACTTTTCCCCACACACATCTTCCTCCCAATACTCCACTCCCCTCCCCCTCAAACTCCTCTCATTTCACTCTACCCCTACATTCCACTCCCCTACATTACCCCTTCTCTCTCCCCTCCCCTTTCCTGCCCTCAATCCCCTACCCCCCACCCACTTCCCCTCACTCCCCTTGCCCTCAATCCCCTCCCCCTTCCCCCCCCTCACTACCCCTCACTCCCCCTGCCCTCAATCCCCTCCCCCTTCCCCTCACTCCCCCTGCCCTCAATCCCCTCCCCCTACCCCCACCCACTTCCCCTCAATCCACTCCCCCTTCCCCTCCCCCTCCCCCCTCCCCCGCTCCAGGTCACCAAACACCTGAGACTAAGTGACCTAACAAGATTTCCGAGGGGACACTTGAGTCCTCTGAGATGTGGGAGAGGATTTTACCCAACAGACGCATCTTAGGGAAGGGAGGGGGAGGATGGGGAGAGGAGGGAGGGAGGGAGGGGATGGGGAGAGGAGGGAGGGAGAGGAGGGAGATGGGAGGGAGAAAGGGAGGATGGGGAGGAGGGAGGAGAGGGATGGGGAGGATGGGGAGAGGGGGATGGGGAGAGGAAGGGAGGGAGGGAAGGGATGGGGAGGGGAGAGAGGGAGGAAGGGGGGAGGGAGAGGAGGGGATGGGAGGATGGGGAGAGGAGGGGATAGGAGGGAGGGAGAGGAGGGAAGGAGACAGATAGAGAGGGAGGGAGGGAGCAAGGGGGAAAAGTTATCTTTGGGTTAAGGAAATGGTGTGATTGTTTTTAGGGGTCTTGTGTGTTTGTTTGCTTGTACGAGTTTGTGGATTGTGTGTGTGTGTGTGTTTGTGTATGTGTGTGTGAGTGTATGTGTGTGTGTGTGTGTGTATGTGTGTGTGTGTTTATGTGTGTGTGTGTGTGTGTGTGTGTGCGAGCGAGCATGTAAGTGCGTGTGCGTGTGTCTGTGTATCTGTATCTGTATCTGTATCTATATATGTGTATCTGTGTGCGTGCGTACACGTGCGTGTTTACAAACAAAAACAAAACAAAACAAAGAAACAACACAATAAAATCAACAACGAAATACTAGCTGCCGTTACAACAAACAAGAACCAACAACAAACAACAACAACAAGAGACCGCAAACACACCGCCAACAACAACCTTATGGCGATAATATGGAAATGAACTCAGTCCTGCGATTCCTTGACACTTGCCTCACGACTTGTCCTAATGAGGATCCTTCCCCATCGATAGGACCTCCTCATACACCCTCCCTGGCTCCCTCGCCCATGCGGTACACACTTTGTCGTACATTGTGGTACATTGTGGTACATTGTGTTCGACTCTCATTAGTGTTCCTTTTCCCCCTCGTTTTTTTTTCTTTCTTTCTTTTTTTTCGTTGTATTCATTTTTTTCTGTTTTCTTTTGTGTATGTGTTGTTTTTTGCGTATTTTTTTTAGTCTTTCTTATCTCTATTTGTCGTTGAATTCGCCATTCGCTATGTCCTTTTCTACTGCTTCTCTCTCTTTTTCTTTATTTCTCTCCTCCTCCACCTCCTCCTCCCCCTTATCCTCCTCCCTCTCCATCCCTCCCTGTCCCATATTCTTTCAAGAGGGAACCGAGGGCATGTCCGCACGCTCGGCCGAACTCCTTCTAAGGGAGCGATAGGTCTCAAAAGGGAGACCTATCTGGACCGACGTCTGTCTGTCTGTCTGCCAATCTACCTCGGTCTACCTGGTCTTCGAAGTACCTGGTTTTTGGTCGTCCTGGTCTTCGAACTACCTGGTTTCTGGTCTGCCTGGTCTTCGAACTACCTGGTTTCTGGTGTGTCTGGTCTTCCAACCACCTGGTCTATGGTCGTCCTGGTCTTCGAACTACCTGGTTTTTGGTCTTCCTGGTCTTCGAAGTACCTGTTCTCTGGTGTGTCTGGTCTCCGAACTACCTGGTCTATGGTCGTCCTGGTCTCCGAACTACCTGGTCTATGGTCGTCCTGGTCTTCGAACTATCTGGTTTCTGGTCTAACTGGTTTTAAATAACTCAACGACGAGCCATATGAACGTACAAGGGAAAAAAATATTATCTTGTTTCACCATCGCGTATTCTCAATTATTCATCAAAACATTTCTTTCTCTCTTTCTCTCTCTCTCTCTCTCTCTCTCTCTCTCTCTCTCTCTCTCTCTCTCTCTCTCGCTCTCTCTCTCTCTCTGTCTCGCTCTCTCTTTCTCAATCTCTTAATCTCTCTCTCTCTCGCTCTCGCTCTCTCTCTCTGTCTCTCTCTCTCTCTCTCTCTCTCTCTCTCTCTCTCTCTCTCTCTCTCTCTCTCTCTCTCTCTCTCTCTCTCTCTCTCTCTCTCTCTTCCTCCCTCCCCTCCTTCTATTCCTCCCTCCCTCCTCCCCCTCCCTCCCCTCCTTCTGTTCCTCCCTCCCTTTGACACTGACCCTAAATGGCCTCTTGGTTCCCTGAGAGGTCCTCGAGGAAGCGCCTAGGAGCCTGGAGGAGGTGAGTGTCACACTGAACAGGACTTGAAGAGGCTGTGGAATTTTGGTCGAGGGCGGTTTCGCTTTTTTTTCTCTGTCTCTCTTTCTCTTTCTCTCTTTCGCTCTTTCTCTCTCTTTGTCGCTCTCTCTCTCTCTCTCTCTCTCTCTCTCTTTGTCGCTCTTTCTCTTTCTCGATTGTTATCTCTCTTCCTCAGTCGCCTCGCTTTCTCCCTTCCTCTCTCTCTCTCTCTCTCTCTCTCTCTCCCTCCCTCCCTCCCTCCCTCCCTCCCTCCCTCCCTCCCTCCCTCCCATTCT
Source organism: Penaeus japonicus (assembly GCA_017312705.2). Classification (NCBI taxonomy): domain Eukaryota; kingdom Metazoa; phylum Arthropoda; class Malacostraca; order Decapoda; family Penaeidae; genus Penaeus; species Penaeus japonicus. The sequence continues at coordinate 163,035 of BOPN01000357.1, forward strand.
CCCATCCTCTCTCCCTCCCACCTTCCCTCCCTCCCTCTCTCCCTCCCTCCCAATCCCCCACTTTCCCTTCCTCCCTCCCTCCCTCCCTCCCATCTTAATTCGAAAACGTCGAAGGAATCCCACTGAATGAACACCCTCCAAAGGATTCCTATTAGTGATGGATGCATGTGCCCTCCTGTGCCCGTGAGAAGGAAAATGGACGCGGTCTGATTGGGGGGGTGGGGGGTGGGGGTCGCGGATCATTCTTCGGAGGCAATGCTTAGTGACTCTGGGGTGGGGGGGATGGGGGTGGGGGTGGGGGTGGGGGGAAGGAGAGACTTTTAGGGGGGGTTTTGTTATTACGGTTGATTCTGGGATTTTGTGTGTTTGAAAGGGAGTGGAGGTGGGAGGGAGGGTGAGGGAGGGGGTGGGGTGAGGGAGTGGGAGAGAGTGAGGGAAAGGGAGAGGGAGAGGGAGGGAGAGAGGGAGAGAGAGGAAGAAGGAGGGAGAGGAAGGAAGAGGGAGGGAGAGGAAGGAAGAGGGAGAAGGAGAAGGAGAAGGAGAAGGAGAGGAAGGGAGAGAGAGAGAGAGAGAGACAAAGAGAAAGAGAGCGAGAGAGAGAGAGATTAAGATTGAGATTTGCATGTATGTGTGTTGTGTTGTGCAATGCTGTTCCACACAAAAAAACAGAGTATGCTATATTCCTCCCCTTTTATGCATCTCTCTGACAACTTCCATCAGATACCTCCAACAATATAGGCCTACCACAACCACAAGAAAAAACAGAGCCAACACTTAACTTTTAATACTCATTCTTCAGCCTCCACCGGAGAGCCAGAAAATAAAACTGGAGTGCGCAGTGGTGGCTCTTCTTCCCAGTCTTCTCCTCCCCCGCCTCCGCCTCCGCCCGTGCCAGCTGATGCTAACCCGACCAGCTGACTAGGCAGAACACGGACGGAATGGAAGATAGCTATCACATATTTTATTCATTTTTTTTAATAAGAGCGACGCCGCTCTCTTATTAAACGGAGTGTTTGAACAGGCATTTGCATTTTATTGCGATACTTGTATCGATTGATTAGAAAAAGGCTTTGGGGAGGTTTTGGTGTAAGCTTGAAAATGTTTACTTGGTTGATAACACACGCACACGCACACACACACAAAGATAAATAAATACAACACACATACACGCACACACACATACGCACGAACACACACACACACACGCGCGCGCGCGCGCGCACGCACACGCACACGCACACGCACACACACACACACAAAGCTAAATAAATACATAGATAGACAGAGATAAATGTGAAACGCCCTTTCTTGTTCCATGTGTACCACCGGTCTCTTCTATTACCTCTGGTATTGGACGCGGAAATCTCGTTTCTTCATATTTTTAAAAAATCTCTCCTGACATTCGGGTCAATATGTCGTAAGCCCAATGGCGTTATTTCATTAGGGCCATTTCTCCCGCGCTTTCTTCGTCGACGTGTATTAACGAAAAAGTGACCAAGACGCATGAGAACCAGCGTTCACGCCCACACCGCCAGCGTTCACGCCCACCTCTGCCACTTCCCCAGCTCCCGCGAGTGAAATCCCACCCCAAAATGATAAGAATTGGCCAGGGCTGACCGCAGAAGGGAACAAATTATCGGCCCATTTTTTTCCCCGCCGACAGTCTGAAAAGGTGAGAGACTCGACACTGCGAGCGATAGTGATTCTTTTTTCTTTTTTTCTTTTTTGGAGGGAGAATATTTTTGGCGATAGGCCTATGTTTTTGAAAAGTTATTTTTTAGTTTCTTTTCTTATATGGTTCCATTCTGGATTTGAATATTGATGTTTTTTTTCTCTCTAACTGGAACTGGCTGGTTGTTAGGGCGATTTACGTGAGGATAATGGTGCAAATTGTACACTTTTGTTCGAAGGTGTATGAAAAGGGCGGTTTCACTTTGCATGTGACCCTTTCATATGGAAATTCCCTTTTACCGAAGGGGCTCTCCGTGCTAGAGTTTCCAGCTATCGATTTCGTGGATGTTAAATGAAGTTTCATTTTTTACTTTAATTTTTTTTTATCCCTGGGATTTTATTTTTAGTATCGGCGAGACTTTTGCTAGCACACCCTCTTGTAAAAAAAAAATATATATATATGAGGAGGTACCTCGGATATCAATAACAACAATACATATTTATTTAAAAAAAAAAAAAAAAATCCCATCATTATTTAATTTACCTTTCCCTTCATTGTCACATACTTTCCAAAGGCTTCCAGAGTGTGATTGACAGCCATGGACTGAAGGTGTAATCACAGGTGAGAAAGACAGGAGACCTCAAGCCCGGCACAAGACACGCGCAGGTGTTTGAGGTGTGTGGCAACCCGACATTACCTTCGCGTTCGAATTCCCATCGGCTGTTGATTTTTCCGTTAAATAGATATAAACGGTCTTCGAAAGTTGTATTATGTATGAGAAATATAGGAATGGAGTTATTTCCAAAGGTTGAAATACTTGAATTTGATTCTATATCGATGAGGAGAGAGAAAGAGAGAGATTTCGGGAAAGAAAGAAAATCTACCTCGAGGTTTCGGAGGAAAAGATATTCATGGCGGGAAGATTTTAAATGTAAATTTAACGTTTCTATTTGTAGCTATTTTTTTTAAGGGAAGGAGTTTTCGGATGGAGAAGGATTATCATGCTAATAACAATAGAAGGATTGTTGGATTGGAGAAGGATTAGATGGTCGCAGATTTGAGAGAAATATTTTCTTAAAGATGATTATCAACGGGTGACGGTTACTTGTGAATACCTTTTCGCTTCTTTTGTTCATTTGTTATATATTATATATATATATATATATATATATATATATATATATATATATATATATATATATATATAATATATATATATATATATATAATATATATATATATATATATATATATATATATATATATATATATATATATATATATATATATATATATATGTATATATATATATGTACATATATATGTATATATATATATATATATATATATATATATATATATATATATATTTATATATATATGTATGTATATATATAGATATATGAATGTATATATATATATATATATTTATATATATATATTTATATATATATATATTCCTTTTATATCATGATAATCTTCATTTTTAACCTACTTTTTTTCTTTTTTCTTATTTCTTCATCATCTTCATCATCATATTTTTCTTCCTCCTCTTTCTTGTCTCCGTTTTTCTTCCATCTTCTTCACTTTTGAAAAATTACAATAATTTCTTCCTCCTTCCCTTTCTACCCTTCCCATTCTCCCAATTCCAATCTTCCTTATAAAAAAGAAGAGAGAGAATAAGAGAAAGAGGGGATAAAAGGTAACTCGAAGAAGTAACAGCCATAAAACACAATTTGTCCCACGATAAGGTTCGTAAGGAAGGAGAGATGGCTGGTGTCGGAACTATCAATTTTCTCCCGGTTAATAGCTCTGGCCGCCGATGGATATTCGTGGGTGTGAATTATCTCCTTTTCTCTCTCTCTCTCTCTCTCTCTCACACACACACGCACACGCACACGCACACGCACACGCACACGCACACGCACACGCACACGCACACACACACACATACACATACACATACACATACACAGATAGATAGATAGATATTGATATATATTTGTGTATATATATATATTGTTTATATATATGCATTTGTTTATTTATCTCTTTATTTATTATGCGTGTGGAAGAAAGTACCCAGATTCAGATTTTTTTCTTCTTTTTCTTCTTCACTTGTATGTTATTTCTTTCTCACTTCCCTTCCCCACTTCCCTCCTAAGTGAGTGTAGCGTAATGGTATCCATTATTGTTGATGTTGTATTGATATTTTAATTATTATTGTTATTATCACATCATCACACCATCATCATCACATCATCATTATCATCATCACACCATCATCATCATCACACCATCATCATCATCATCACATCATCATCATTACAGGTATTATATTATATTACACGTTGCCATAAACGCCATCACTATCCACACGTTACCATAAACGCCAGCACTATTCTACTTCTTATTTTCTACATTTCCACATACCGGAAACAGCAACATACCCCCCCTCCCCCCCACCCTACCCATGACCCCCCCACCCCACCCCCAGGGGATGAAAGCTCTAAACCGGAAACTGCTTTTGGCGGATCGATTAAGCTTTGGGATTCCTTTTAAGCTCATCTTTGGGAACGCCGGCTCTGGCTGGCTTCTTGTGGGGCTTAACCCGAGGGATTTCCAATTCGATAACCCCCCCCCCTTCTCTCTTCTCTGTCTTCCTTCCGAACCTCTCTTTTTCTGGGATTGACTGTGATGTCCTTTTTCTCCTTTTATCTCCCTCTTTTTCCTATTTACTTTCTTCTTTTTCTTTTTTTTCTTTCTTGCTTCCGTTCTTCCTTTCTCTCTTTGTTCCTTCCTTCTTTCCTTTCTTCCTTCATTCCGTTCATCCCTCCCTTTTTCTGTGATCGACTGTGATCTCCTTTCTCTCCTTTATCTCCTTTATCTCTCTCTTTCTCCTCCTTACTTTCTTTCTTTTTTCTTTGCTTCCTTCCTTTCTTTCTTTCTTTGTTCCTTCCTTTCTTCCTTCATTCCGTTCATCCCTCCTTCATTCCTTTCTTCTTTCCTTCTTTTCTTCCTTTATTTCTTCCTTCCTTCCGTTCTTTCTCTCTTTCTTCGTTCCTTCAGCTCTTTCTTTCATCCTTCTTTCCCTCCTTCCTCTCTCTCCATTTCCATCTCTCTCTCTCTTCATTTCCCTTTCCTCTCCCACCCTTATTCCCACAACCCCTTTTCCCTCTCCCCTTCCCTTCAATTACGCGTCTCGTCCCTCCTCTCTCCACCCCCACCCCACTCCCTCCCCTCCCTTCCACCCTTTCCCCCCCTTTTCTTTCTCCTCTCCCTCCCAGTCCGAAAAGCCCCGTGATTGGTAACTTAACCCGAGGACTCAATCGCGGGAACCTAACCTAACCTAATCCACCGCCGCCACTGTTCACAATCGACAGTCGCTGGTAGAGGGATAGCTAGGATAGGATAGGATAGTCGCTGATAGAGGGATAGGATAGGATAGTCGCTGGTAGAGGGATAGCTAGGATAGTAGATCGTTAGATATTGGGCTTACAATAACAAAAAAATAAAAATAAATAAATGAATAGATAAGAGGTAAAACTGTGGGTTTGTTGTTGTTGTTGTTGTTTGGTTATGTTGTGGTTATTTGTAGTTGTTGGTTTGTTTGTCTTTTTGCATATATGTGATTGTATTTTTTATATTTTTTCTTATCTCTTTCTTTCTGTTTCTCTCTCTCTCTCTCTCTCTCTCTAATGTATGTATGTATATATATATATATATATATATATATATATATATATATATGTATGTATGTATGTATGTATGTATACACACACACACACACACACACACACACACACACATATATATATATATATATATATATATATATATATATATATATATATATATATATATATACATACATATACAGTGTATGTGTGTGTGAATGGACACCCATATCCATCCACACACACATGCATCTATATGAAACCCATAGGTATAGAGTTCGTATGTGAACTGAGCGTTTTTAATAGAGTCGATCCCATGGGACTGACCCTTCTCCCCTCCCCCCTTCCCCCCGTGGGTATCATTTCTCGGGTGCCGGATGTTCGGGTATCGGGTTACCCGCTCCTTCGGGTTCCTACAGGCGGACAAGATACCGATTACTCCCCTTTGAAGGATCAGGGGTTCGTAGGATGGGTGGGGGGTGGGGGTGTGGGGGGTAGAGAGTGCCCAGAGGTTAGGTGAGGGAGGTGGGGGGTAGAGGGTTGGGGGAGGAGGTTAGCGATCTCCTTTGACATCGATTTTTTGATGGCTGATATTTGATCTTTCTCTCTCCTCCCCCTCTTTCCCTCTCCCACCCTTTTTTTTCTCTTTCTCTCTTTCCCTCTCCTACGCCTTATTCCTTTCTTACTCTCCCTCCACTTCTAACCTTCTTTTTCCTCTCTCTCTCTCTCTCTTTCTTAGTCTCTCTCTCTCTCTCTCTCTCTCTCTTTCTTAGTCTCTCTCTCTCTCTCTCTCTCTCTCTCTCTCTCTCTCTCTCTCTCTCTCTCTCTCTCTCTCTCTCTCTCTCTCTCTCTCTCTGTCTCTCCCCCTCCCCCTCTAACCTTCTTTTTCCTCTCTCTCTCTCTCTCCCTCTTCCCTCCCACCCTCCCTCTCTCCCTCCCACCCTCTCCCTCCCCCTCCCCCCTACTCCAACATTCTCCTTACCGCTTTCCCCATTATTATTACATTGTGTGTGTATGGGAGGGGGTTGGAATTATAAGGAGGGGGGGGCAAGAAAAGGCTGTGAGATTTAGACTCGAAATCAAGATAATGGTTTGTGGATTTATGGTCAGATTATGATATGCATTGTGCTCTCTGCTCTCTCTCTCCTCTTCCCTCTGTCCTGTCCCTTTTCTTTTCTTTTTCTCTTTGTGTCTTTATGCTTTTGTTTATCTTATTTTAGCTCCTCTCCTCTCTTTATCTTATCCTGTTCCTTTTCTTTTCGTTTTTCTACTCTCCTCCCTCACCTCTCCCTTCCCCTTACCCCTTTCCATACACCCTCTCCTCTCCTCCTCATTCCCTTACATTTTCCCCTTCCCCTTCCCCCATCACCCCCTCCCGCTCCCCTCCTTTCCCTCACCCCCTCCCCCTTCCCCCTTCTCCCACCACCCCCTCCCCCTTTACCCCCTACCCCTCACCCCTCCTCCTACCCCTCCCCTTCCCCCATCACCACCTCCCCTCCTTTCCCCCTTCCCCCATCACCCCCCCTTCTCCCTACCCCTTCCCCCCCTCCCCCTTTCCCCCTTCCCCCAATCACATCGAAAGAAGAAATGTCCATAAAAGGGAACGCGGGAGGTCGTTTAGCCCCGTTCTGGAGTGCATTTAAGGTGAGCGACGACCACCGAGCGGGAATATCGGTGGGTCGTTTACTTATCCTGGATTCGGTTTGTTTTTGGTTTTGTTTTTGATTTGTGTGTGGGTTGTTTGTGGGGTGGGGTTTGTTTGTTTTCTAGGGTTGTTTTTTGTTTTTTTATTTTATTGTTCGGTTTTGATGGAAGAAAGCTCTGATATTTCTTCTTTTTATTGTTGTTATTGCAGTTATTATTGTTTTTATAATTATTATCATCATCATCTCCATTATTATTGACATTGTTGATGATAATGATATTATTGATATTGTTAGTATTATTAAGATTATTATGCTTCTTTTTCACCTCCCTCTCCTCCTTTTTTCTCATTCTCCTTTTTTTTTCTTTCGCCTCTTTCGTCTTCATCTTCCCCCTTCTCCTATTCCTTCTTCTTCTTCTCCTCCTCCTCCTCCTCCTCCTTCCTCCTCCTCCTCCTCCTCCTCCTCCTCCTCCTCCTCCTCCTCCTCCTCCTCACTTTCTCCCCCTCCTCCCTCCCAATCTTCAAGCACATCAACAAACACCAAAACAATCATCCCATAGTTATTCTAAGCCCCCCGCCGCCCCACCCCCTCCCCCCCCAACACAATCTTATCTCTTAGGTCGCAGATAAGGAAGAGATAAGGAAGGCCAGGCAGGAAGGAGCAGGTTACGAGAAGGCGAAGAAAAGCCGGCAGGACACTTGCGCTTAACCTGCCTCGCTGATCGTGGTATGCGCGACCAAGGAGGAAGGGAAAAGGAGGGGTTATGGGGACGGGAGGGTTATTAAGCTGGGGTGATTATGTACATTAGGTTGGGGTTATTTTGGTTGAATTTTGGAGGTTGATTTTTTTTTTTTTTTTTTTTTTTTGGGGGGGGGGGTGATGTTTTGTTTGGTTTTGTCTTTGGTTTTATTTTTTAAATTTGTTTTCCCGCTTTTTTTTTCTTTTTCTGTCTCTGTGTCTGGCTATCGATGTCTCTCTATATCTGTCTGTCTATCTCTTTTCTTCTCTCTCTCCCTCCTCCTCCCTCTATTCCTCCCTTTTCCATCGTATCCACTTTATTTCTCCAACTTACTTGACTTTTCCCCATTAATCAGACACACTCTCTCTCTCTCCTTCCTTCCTTCCCTCCCTCTCTCCCTCTCCCTCTCCCTCTTCCATTTGCTACCCTCCTCTCCACCCCTCACCTTCTCACCTACCTATCTTATCCCCTTCCACCCCCTCGACCCACCCACCCCTTCCACCTCCACCCACTTCCTTCCACCTCCTCCACCCCTTCCACCCCCTCGACTCACCCACACCCATTCCCTCCACCTCCTCCATCCCTTCCACCCCTTCCACCCCTTCCACCTCCTTCCACACCCTGGACCCACCCACATTCATTCCCTCCACCTCCACCACCCCTTCCACCTCTCTCCCAATAACGCTAACGAGCTCGACCAAGGCGTCAAGTAGCTCGCCTAACCTCCTCATCAGCCGGTAATCAGGAGCCACACACACTCGCGAATTTCTCATCCTCCCGCCAAGCGCTCGTTGGGTTAGCAGAAAGGCGCTCGGTTTTATTTCGTCGCTAACGTTAGCGGGTTGACATGGGCCTTCGATGGACTCTGTTGCGTTTCACACCTTTTTTTTGTTGATGGTTTTGTGGTTCGTAGTTTTTATTTATTTTTCTTATTTCTTCTTTTGTTTTGGTTTGGTTTTAAGTTGTTTTTTCGAGTTACGTTTAGTTGCCAATTCTTGCGGTTTTTTTTCATCGTGCTTTTCAGAGTTTGTTATTGTTGACATTTTTCTTTAACTCCACCTCGCCCCCCCCCCTTCTCTTTCTTTCTCTCTCTGTCTCCCCTTTTCGTTAATTTCCTCTCTCCTTCCCTCTTTTCATCGCTTCTCTCTTCGCCCCGTCTTCACAAAAGATCAGCCGAGAAGGGACCGTCTTATACTCAACCGCCCAATAGAAAATGAAGAAAGAAATAGAGGAAAAAACCCTCCCAGGCGAAATCGTTCACATCCATTAATTAGCGACGGAACAGATAAAAATACTTGAAAAGAAAAAAAGAAAAAAAGTTGGAACGTAAAGGAACAGAGAAGGAGAAAAAACGACCGCCGCCATTTTGGATTTTTAACTTCGAGGTTAGAATCGACGCACCTCTACCCCCACCCCCTTACCCTCCCCCCCTCAAAAAAAGGTAAAACAGAAAGATAGGAAACCGTTAGGTAGTGTCTCCGTCGTGTCCCTTAATCAGGGCGCCATTAAGACCTGATTGATGTGCTGGATCAGGGCGCTCTTGTTGAAGACCTCCGCCTGATTGCCTCACTCGCCGCTAGAGGGCCAGATTGGTGGTTGGGGATAGGAGATTTATATTTAGGATTTATTAAAGGTTTTTTTCTTTTTCTTTGTGAGATTTTATTGTTTTTAATCTATTTCTTGAGTCTTTTTTCCTTTTGTTTTGATTGGTGGAGCTTCTGTGAATTTCCGCTTTATTATTCTTGTTTAAGAGGCAATATTATTATAGAAATACACACACACACACACACACACACACATATATATATATATATATATATATATACATATATATATATATATATATATATATATATATATATATATATATATATATACATGTATGGTACCCTCTGTAATCTCATTTAGGCAAAGGATTTATCACCGCAGTTCCTAACCCAATCGCAGTTACAGAAAGTCCTTCTCGCGTGTACTATAACCGTTTGTACTCAAGGATGAGAAGGTGTCGAAGACATGACATAGTACTGTACTACCCTCTTGTTTCGTAAGATAATTGTGTTTGTTATTGGCGTAAGGGAGTGAGGGGGTAGGGGGGCGAGGGGAGACGGAGAGGGAATGGAGGTAGTAGATTATTCGGTATTTTGTCTCGTGTCTCTTTTGGTAATATTGTTTTGGTGTTTTCCCTTTGGTTTTGATTTTGTGTGTTTAACTCTCTGTTTTACTCTTTCTTTGTTAATCTCCTTTTTTTATCTTTTTCTTCTTATTTTTCCTTCTCCCCCCCTCTCTCTCTCTCTCTCTCTCTCTCTCTCTCTCTCTCTCTCTCTCTCTCTCTCATCTCTATCTATCTATCTATGTCTCTCTTCCACCTCTACGTTCTTCCTCATCCCATTTCCGATTTGCAACCGTTGAAAAAAGTGTGCATTTCCCTCTCGGAATCACGAACTTTTTTTTCCTCTTTTTTTCACAATAACCGGATTCGAGTTTCCCCTCGTAAGCATTAAATCATCATTTCCGGTGCGCGTGCCTCTTTTCCTGCACCATATTTTCACACTATGTAGATATATATATATAAGAAAAAAAATAGAAAAAAAGATTTTTGAATATCGGGAAATACCATATGTGTATAAGCAATCTGTCTACATTATGATATACCTTGCGAGTTAAGAGATAATGAGTGCAATTTCTTCATTATCATCAATTATCAGTTTTATATTAGCGATATTATTAGCGGTGGTCAACCCCTCCCCACCCCTCCACCCCACCACCACCCCTCCATCCCCCCCCACCCCACCATCATCCCACCGGAAGAATAAACGACGATAATAACGATAACAAAAATGCTAACTATGACATTGATGATGCAATAAAGTGTGCAATTGCTTGTCCCTATTTTCCGCTCTTTTGCAACCGTTTGTTGGTGTGTGAATGTGGGTTTATAAAATTTGACTTTTATGGGTATTTTTACTACGGTTTTTACTGTATCTTTAATTGTATGGTTGTTTAAAGATAGATTAAATATATTTGCGGCAGACCTTAATCATGTGTGTGTTCATCTATTTATCTATAGAATTAAATATATCTATAATATCTATTTATGATATTTACATGAAATAAACCTTGATATCAAGTAACGATATCAATTATGCGAAAAAAATATGACATAGTATTGGTAACGATAATGATGATTATGGTAATATTGATAATGATAATGACGATAATGATAAAAATGATGATAATAATGATAATAACAATAACAATTATAATAATGATAATGATAAGAATAGGATAACGATAATGATATTTTGATGATTATGTTATCAATGATGATAATGATAATGATGATAATCCTAATGATAATAAAGGCAATGATGATAATAATGATAACAGTAATAATAGTAATAATGTTGATAACTATACTAATGACAATAATAACAATGATCATAGTAACAATAATGACAATGATAATGATGATAATAATAATAATGGTAATAATGGTAATAATGATAGTATTGATGGTGTTGATAGTAATAATCATGATAATAGTAACAATGAATAAATAAATAATATATTATAATAAACCCAAGAATATTACTAATGATAATGAAGATAATAACAGTAATATTCATTATTGTAAAAATAATTAAAATTATGACAATGATTAATGATGATGATGATGGAAAATGAAAATTATACGAAGGATGATGATAACAACCATAAGGAAAACAGCAGCAACGGTAATGATTATGATAATCATGATAACGTTGACAATGATAATGATAACAATGACTATGGTGATAATAATGTTAACAGTAAAAGTAATAATAATAGTAATAATGATAAGAGATACAACCATAGAGAAAGAAGAGAGACGAAGAAGATAGATAAAGAATTAAAATAAGATTAGAAAATAAACAAGAAAATCATGAAATAAAATAAATATAACAAAAATATGAACAAAAGTGAAAGACGTAATTCACACAACAAACAAGGTTCTATATAGGTCATTCCTCGCCCCAAGACACGCAAATGATATTATTCATTCAGAAAATAATAACATTCAGTTTCATTTTTCATTCAACGAGTAATTATATTCAATGTGTCAGACATTTCCCTGGCACTACATGCAAGTAAACTGACATGTGTCGGATTTCTGAGCTCAATTCACGGATTAAATCTGTTTACATTCAAGGGGTAACTCAGGATAAATGTACTAACTATGGCTTAATTCCTTG